>LGRX02013414.1:0-22468 GCA_001247695.2 Cymbomonas tetramitiformis | reverse complement strand
GCATTAGTTTGAAAATCGAAACCTCTTAGTAACTAATTAGTGCATTTTCATAACCGATTTGATACCTGATTATCAATGTTCTGATACCTATTTGATTGTAATTAGTGTATGTTGAGAAACCTATTGTGTTGGGTGTTTTTGCACCTTTCAAACATATTTGATTACTGTACTGATTTTTTTGTAACCTATTCGATTCTTAATTTTCAGTCAGGTGGAACCTATTTGATTAGTGTTTATCAACTGATCAAAACCTATTGGGTTAGTGTTTTTCTCTATACAAACCTATTTGATAACAGTGTTTTTTCCCGAATATCAAGACTGCAAGGGGTATTTCACACAAAGTAAGGTGGAAGGCCGGTTCAGGCAAGCTAGGCAGGATAAGTGCAGGCAAGATAAATTCAGGCAGGCATAACTTCAGGCACACAACAGGCTGACAATCTATCATATGAATAATATTATTTATGAACAGTCACTGATCCTTACGCGGAGCATATGCTCCAAAGTGTCCTCATCAGTACTTTTGCGCAGATCATCATGCATCCTACCAGCAGCACTGAATGTTCGTTCTACACCACCAGTTGTGGCCGGGCACCCTAAAAACTGCCTTGCCATGCGATACACGTCAGGCAGGTCCTTTGCCTTCTCATTCCACCACAACATAACATCAAACCCTTCCTCATTAGCTTCTTGGGGCAAAGACAGGTAGGTGTCAAGTTGGTCTTTTATGACTAAAGCAAGGGTACTACTACTGGCAGTTTGTTTCTTCTTCCTCATGAAAGAAGACTCGCCAGTTGCTCGCTTTTCAGAAGCGCAAGAGGACAAACGGGCAGAATCAGCAGACAGAGCCGGCTTGAAGTCGGTCCACGCAGTTCGCAGAAAGCTCAGCGCACGCTCACGAGTCATAGAGCCGTAGTCGAAGATATTGCACCCGTCGAAGTCCCAGTTTTTCCAGCGAGGATCAAGAAGGGTTGACACGGTGTAGTCTTCCAAGATGCCCATTGGGAGATCAGCACACCACCGTTGCTCGAACTGCGTGTACATGGCTTCACGTCCCTCACGCACGGCAGGTAACAACCCAGTGTGTTTCAGCTCCGTTCCGTCAGCCAATACCACGTCAACAGAGGGCTTCAACTCAAACTCGATGAGCCAAGCCGTCATGGGCAACACCAAGGACATCGTAACATAACGAGTGCCTTGGATGATGCGGGTGTATTCGTTCACCGGCTCCAATACAGGAAGCTGCAAACACACAGCGATGATAAGTTAAAACTTTCAGGAAGAATTGCAGCTCATCACATAAAAGTGTGGCACAACTAACTATATTGCTATCACGGATAAACCTCCGGTGCCACGGGGTACAAGCCCGCAGTCGTAAGGCGCGGGGAAGTCGCCACCGAACCGATCAACGGAACTGAACGGTGGTTATATGACAACCCCTAACTTTTTAATCCTGATGCAATCTATTTCAGGTACAAGCTATAGTTAAAGACAAGTAAATCCCTCAACAATAAAAAGGGAAGGTCGTACCGATTGCTGAATGAGCTGCCAGTCAGTCAGATCCAGCTGAAAGTCACGGTACGTGGAGCCGATCTCGTCGGTGCTGAGTTTCAGTTGCATGGACTCCACATCAAACATTTGAAGGGCCGTTTGCTGAGGTGGGAACCACTGCCACTGCAGGTAGGTACTATTCCAACGGACAGCCACCGATCGGGGGGGTTGGGTGGTTGGAAGCTGGTACTTCGTTTGGCAGCGGTGGAGACAAGAAAGCCCGAGCGGAGATCGGCGGAACAAAGCTGCTATGCCCTTTGTTTTGACGTGCACCGCGTTGATCAAGGGGACCTCCAGGTACGCCAGAACACAACGCTGACCAACATGAGCGGGACAAGGTGACGTCTCGAACTCAGCGAGGCCCTTTTGAACGTTGCTCGCACCGTCAGCCACTGCTTTGTGGAGACAGTGACGGACAGTATCGACGATCTCAAAACAGTCAGCATCGGAAGTTGCCTCTCGAAATTCGCCAACACCGAGGTGGGCAAGTGCCCTCTTTGTCGCAAGCTCAATCTCAGTGCCAGTGTGCGCAACCTCACCAAACGGGACAGCTCGAACGAGAAGCTCAGAAATGGCAGTGCCGCCAGCAGCCCAAAAATAGAGAAGGATCCCCAACAGAGCTATACCGTTCTCGGACCATATGTCAATGGCTGCGAGCATCCCGCCCCATAAAGTACCCGTCAGTTAAGAATAAAAGGAATATCACGCACTCCAAGACAGGTCACAGCTCAAGTATTCGCACAGTCATGGGAAATAACACGCACCTGATGAAGGAAGTACACGATCCTTCTTCAAAACAACAACCTTCTGTCGATCGTGAACGAGGGCCTTCCCAGAAATCACACAGAGCTGGCGGACGACGTTATGCTTGGACGGCATGGAGTAGGCACCCTCGGAGCAGGCGAACATCAAGACGTCAGAGAGCTCGGTGTCACGCTCGGGCAAACTCAAAGGCCTCGCGCGTTTGCACAACCAATTCACCACCTTTCGGGTCAGAGTGCCACGTTTCCCAGGGGGCCAGACGGCAGAGTTCTTCGAAATCACAGACTGGACGCGGGCGGCAGCCTCCTGGGACGGCTCATCTGCAAAGTTGGCCTCAAACTCCTCGGCCTCCAATTCGGCGAGATGGGCCTTGTGGAGATACGAAAGGTGCTGGCGGGCGTTGGTGGTGTTGGTGGAGGAGGCCAACCGCGCACCGCACTTTTCGATGGCACAAAGAAGTCCGATGGGCTTATCAGTGGTGGGGCAGATGATTTCGTTGAACAACGACCAGACCTGCGATCAAAACAAACGCAGTCAGTCAGTGAACAAAGGTCACGCAGTGAACAAATGCAGTCAGTCAGTGAGGCACTATATGAAAATAGAACATCATACAATGGGGGCAATGCAAACTCGTACCTTCGCGGTACGACGACCTCGCATGGCAGGACGAAGGATCTCTTCACCATGTTCAGCTTCCTCATCTGAAACATCTTCTTGGGTGGCAGGGGTAGTATTCTCTCCACTTTGGATGCTGAGGACACCGGCGCTACTGCCAGCCGCTACAACGACAGGGGTGTGATCGTTGACGGGTGTTTTGCGTTTACGCTTCCCAAGCTTCAATAGCTCAAGTAGTGACTTCTCTCTACGGAAGTTGGCGATATCGTCCTCCAGACCGGCCAGGTTCTCGATCGGCTCCCACGTGTCGTGAGCCTGACTGTAGCCTTTCCAGCGAATGAGCCATTCTTCCACTGTACCATCGCCTGATTTGGTCAATTGCTCGGCTAAAATACACTCGACAAGGTAAATGTTGTCAGCGTTATCACGATGATCGAACTCGTGATTGGGCGTGCGTTTGATCGGTCCCTTGCCAATGGGGGGGGAGCCTGCTGTCATTGGTCGAAGACTTACTTTTCTTGGATGCACGCTTACCCATGATGATGATAGAGTTCTGAACTTCTGATGAGTGGTTGAACTGGGAATAGCTGCTATATAGGGTGCTGGACGAGCTGTTGGAACAGCTGAAAATTTTAAATTTCAAAATTTTAAGTGAGACACATGGACGTGGCTCTCCAGGGACAAGTACCGAGGGCCAGTCGCAATTCGACCAAAATATCAAACCGAAATATCAGACCATACCGCCAATTAGGTTATGACAGAACCGGTTTTCGGTGACTTTCATGACGGCGCAAAACGATTTTCGTGTATATGCGATTCTAAGGTGATTTCCTGAAAAGCGATTCGATTGGTGTATATTACCCACCATAACCGATTTGATTCATGTACCCAGTAATCGCGCAACCTATGTGATTAGTAATTAGTCCAGGGTGGGAACCGATTCGATTATAATTTGTCGTAATCGCCGAACTTATTTGATTTGTGATTAGTCCTGAGCGCAAACCTATTCGATTTATAATTTGCCATACTCGCAAACCTATTCGATTCCTAATTTGTCATAATCGCAAATCGATTCGATAGTTGTATACAGTGTTAAATCGATTAATCATAATTCCTCGACTAATCGATTCCCAGCCTTGGTGGAGGCTCATGGCTGGGGCAACCCTACAGGACGTAGCTCCTCTACTGGAACACGTGGAGGTGGGCAAGCTGTACGACATTTACATGTCCTCCGAGACATTTTACAACTTGAGCTTGGCTTCGCAGTACGAGCTGTCCAGGAACATCGCGGACATCTCTGGCGCTGTCCAGACCCTGGAGGCCATTGTGGAGGTCACCAAGGACCTGCCCCATGCTTTTATCAAAGAATGGGGGCTACCTTCAACCTGGATCAGCAATCGCCAGGTTTTCACTATCGACAGCGATAGTGAGGACGAAGATTACGTGACCCTTCCTCCCCCACCACCAAAAAGGCGCAAAGGCAAGGGCAAAGCCAAGGTCGCCTTGCCATTTCCTGATGGCGCAGGTAAATTATAATTGCCTATTTGTCTGTTGGGTTCAATGTGGCTCTGAACTGAATAATTCTGTTGTATATTTACTAAAAATGTTTCGTTGTTGTGCTTGATTGTGCAGGATCAACCCACGGAGGAATCCTGCATTCGATATCTTAATGACCTGTAGTAAATAGATATAACATTTTAGTTTTACTGGCTGCATTGCCAACCCTCAAATCTCACCGGAGTATTTTCTTAATAAAGTAACCTTAATTTCCAAATCCTAGCCTTGACATTAAATATGCCAATTGGTGAATGCTTCAAATGTCCCAACTATTTATCTTGCTTGTTGTTGTTAATGTGCCCTTAAATTTGAGATTACAACTATACTATTCCTTTATTTGGTACTTTGCTTTAATTAAACACATTACATTCCAATTATGCTTCCAAATTATATTCACCCTGACCTTTATATTAACAGTTGTCGATATGGTTGGACAACATAGCAATATCTTGATTCCGTAAGTATCCCAATTAATACCCTTGTGTTCATTGCCGATGCCACTTGCTTTTCTAAACAGTTGTTATTCAATACTTCACAACATTCCTTTTGCACCTCCGCGTTCACTCACAATTTGATGGTAACAATGCAAAATTTAGAATTGAGGAATTTGGATTTTCCCCCACCTGTACGTTCACGTACCCCCTATAAATTTTTAGAGGTTTGATTTCGCAGAAACCAGCTATTACAGAACGAACATTGCTTTGCGTCACGCTCTTTTGCGTCACGTATAGTGTATAGTTTACAGCCTAGCTTTGGGTGACGTATAGTGTAGTAGTTTACAGCCTAGCTTTGGGAGACGCTTTTTGCGTGACGTATAGTGTAGTCTCAGCCTATAGCGTCGTTAAATAAAAACTGACGTGACGCTTTTGTGTATAAAATTTTAGAGGTTTGATTTCGTAGAAACCAGCTATATATATAAATAGAATGAACATTGCTTTGCGTGACGATGACGCTCTTGCGTGACGCTCTTGGGTGACGTATAGTGTAGTACAGTAGCCTATATCGTCGTTAAATAAAAACTGCCTATATTCAAATTTAACTGTGATGTATAAATTTGAGAAGTCTTTAGAAAGTAATAATAGAAGAAATCAATTTGCGTCGTTGAGATGAAAGCTGCAAACAAAATTTTAATTTGTGGATATGTTTGGATATATATTTACTTATATATTTATAAATATATCGACAGAATGTCGCCTGAACAATTATAAAATATAAAATACGAGTTAAACCGAATAAATTATGAATTAAACCTTTGTCCGAACCCTTAACTGTCAATCGACGACCATCGATCTGACGGAGATAATTCTTTATATTTATGACACATCGGGTTTGGACCAATGAAAACGTGCCACGCAGGCAGCAATTCTGAGCTATATTAATGATGAAATGCTGATGTGGAAGTAAGACGGCCACGTGTTCAGAACTGGATTGGTCAAGTGCATTGACGTGTTCCCAATGTTCGGAAGGTTCCATTGAATATTGGTGCTGATCAGCACCAATATTCAGAATATTGGGGCCAAACAGCCCCAATATTCAAATGAAATATTACGAATTTGGGAAAATGCCAATGCCCTGTGACCCAGCCCTGAACACGTGGCATTGACGACTTTGACCCGAAATTAGGTCAAAGCCGACAACGCCTGCGAAATGCTGTGCTGTGCTCTGCCTAAAAATGTTCTAATGCGTGTCAGACAAATACATTATGCAAACAGAACATACACGGCAAAAGCATGGCCGGGATCTCCGCGGTACGCGGTGATGGGCGAGAAAAACCAAAGCCCCCGGATCCCACACAAGACGTCGGAACGAAAACATACAAGATGAAAACAAACGAATGCGATACACACACGTAAGCGAGTGCATACAAAATGCAGCACACCAGTTGAGCAACAAACACACTGGGCGCGTGTGTCACAAGGGGGCATACGCGGATGGCACAAGGGGCATATGGCGGGGGGGATCGGGGAATTAGGGAAAATACACAAGTCATCTGAAAACGTACAGTGACATGAGGGGCACACACACGAAAGTGCATATGAAACTAAAATGGTATGCGAGGATGCAGCGAGGATCTCGTAGGCGAGCGTTGAGCGTGGAGTCGGTCGAAGATGAACACAAGCGGAAAGGAGTCGAGTAGTTGAAGGTCATCATGCGGTCGAGCACTGATCCTGCATGTAAGCAAAAAGTTAGTCATGCATACACATATCGATGCATGCACACTTAACGTCAGTCGCAGAAACATTATGCGCAAAGATATTCATAGCAGGCAGGGTCACAGCAGCAGGGTCACAGCAGGAGGTGCACGGGAAGATGCAAACAAGAAATGAACTTGGAATTGCATCAGAACTCCCCTTTGGGTTAATTTCGAAGTTCGAAGCATCGATCTTAGAAATCCAGCTTTCTAGGCATTGATAGGCAGTATCTTTTTTACTATGACAGACGACTGAAAACTCGAACGATCTTGAAAATCTGTTTTTTGAGTTTCCGATTGGCTAGTATTTTATAATGTGACTCGTGATTGAAAAGACGATCGACTGCGTTGATGACAGACGATCATCGTAGAGATCCTCACCGTTCGCTTCGCCGTTCGCTGACGCGACGGTACAGATCACCGTGCGCTGACGCGCCGGTTACAAAACAGCCTGAGGTAGGATAGACTGTGATGACATGTCATGACATTCACATGCCATGACATGACAGCGACAGTCGACACTGATGACACACCGATGACGCTGCACTGTAAGCAATATTTGAGCAATATCGTACGGCGTTTTGTCTCCATATACTATTTATCTTATACAACATTTTGCGATATAATCGCCGCAGTCATGATGACCCAAAAGGTTACATCGCGACCGTAAACATACGGTCAGATAGTATCTGCACCATCAGATTCTGTATTCTGACAGGTGGTAACTCGAAACCGACTTAGTTTGAAAAATGACCTTTCAATGTGCATGTCTACTTCCGGTCAAAGCTGTGCTAAGGTCAACTTTTCACGGCGGTTCGATCTTATGGGAGGGTTTCATCTCGTTCGCAGGATTCCCGCCTGCAAGCGAGAGCCCTAGGGTAGGGGTCCCTGCCAGTTCGTTCCCGCCTTTCAATTTGGCGCATCATGCTTGAAAATTGAAAGATTTCCTCCCATAAGATCTTTCAAACTAAAACTTTTCTCTCCGATATACTTCAAGTTTCACTCGAAAACATATCGCCAACGTTCCACTACGGTGGGTACGTTTATCGCTCAGGGTTCGCTTTGATCCGCTGCATTATCCGCCTTGCAGTATGGCGCATCTAAAAGTGGATAAGATGTATGAAAAATATTCCGAAAGTGTTTCTCAAAGACGCAGAAAAGTTTCGCGTAAACGAAACTCTTCTGGACGTTTTGCGCTCAAAGAAACAGCAGATCAATCTGCTAGTTCTGAAGCGCCATCCCGGATGTGCCGCGGGGCTCGAAGCGTGTGAACCAAATGACCAAATGAAACACAGATGCACACATACAGCGTTGAAAATATGTTTAAGTCGTTGTTATTACTATTTCTTAGCGTTCCCTTCGGCAGGATACCGAAGGGAATGCCGTTTTGCGGATGCCGGTTCCCGCTTCCGCCACACGAAGCGGGGAATCCGGGATCTGCTTCCAGTGACCGAATCTGTGCGGGGATGCTTCCTAGCGTTCATAATACCTTATATTAAACATTATTCGCTTCTAATATATCGCGAAGAGTTATCAATCTCTTCATTAATCTACCCTGCTGCACTAGGTTTTCACAGTGTAGAGCGCTTAAGAAGCTCGAACGGAAGCGGACAGATTCCAGAAAGATACCGGTGCGATTTCAATAACGGTTTAGATGTCCTTCCGATGTAATCGAACGGCTGTACGGAATTTGTAAACAATGAAAAATATAATTCGCATCTGAGGATTTTCATTACACTCTTAATACGCCGTACGGCAGTTTGCCAGAGTTCTCCATCATTATCTTCATCCACGAAAGCAGTCGGATCAAGAACTTGCTAAATCCAGATCGTTAAAAGTAATTTATATTTCGGGTATATTCGATGCATCTTGAGTCAGAAGATGGTGTATAAAATGATGTTCATTACAAACGAAAAACGCCGTAATATCGCGAGTTGTGATGACGTGGCAGAGTCGAGAAATATTGTTGCAAAACATATTTCATGACGTGGCTCTCACATGATCCCTTCGATTAATCGAGGGCTGATGTGTCACAAATATATCATGAAGAGGAGCTAATTAGCCCCAATATCATATCACCTGAGGTCGCTGACGCTCTCTCAGGTGATATTGGGGCTAATTAGCACCTCTTCATACTATATATCGGTAGCCGCGAGGAAATTCGCAAACGTTTCCATCCGAAAAAGATGAATCCGGCCACCGGAATAAGTACCGTAGAGCTGCACAACTTAAACTGGTCCGTTCATTTTTCACAGGGGCAATTTCCCGAATCTGACCGTCCATATAAAAAAGCCGACATTCTAGAGAAGTACTGTAGAGATCAAAATACGATATATTCCTTCGTCGCTCCCCAGAAAT
Organism: Cymbomonas tetramitiformis; assembly: GCA_001247695.2. Classification (NCBI taxonomy): domain Eukaryota; kingdom Viridiplantae; phylum Chlorophyta; class Pyramimonadophyceae; order Pyramimonadales; family Pyramimonadaceae; genus Cymbomonas; species Cymbomonas tetramitiformis. Next base: position 13,437 of record LGRX02013414.1, on the reverse strand, counting down.
GTCTTCGGACCTTCCGATGTTTACGATCTCATCTGAAAATATTGGACGGCTCAACTTTAGTTGGGCACCCCTAAAGTACCGACCCGAGTAGGAACGTAGGAACCTACTGTACTGTACCCATCTGTCAACTGTCGTGTGGAGGACACACGACATTCAGACTCACCTACGCTACGCTACGCTACGCTACGCTAAAGCGAAGGTAGTTCAAAAGTCGAGTGAGGCAGTAGAGCTGAAGAGCTCTGAGACTGTAGAGGAGCTTATTCACTTGTCGTCTGCTATTTTCTTTTGTGAGACCAGACGTGGACGCAAACGAGGGCAACCTGTGCGCTCAAACACAGGTGGGTCATTGTCGCGATAGAATGTTCGAGTTATTCTTATATAACACAGACTATTTCCTGTGCAGTATTCTGGTGCTCGGTCGTGTGGGAGTTTAGTTCGAGAAGAGAACTTCAGGGCGCGCGTCGGAACAAGATCTCGTATGACATCCAGCAATGTTACTTCCATACGTATTGGGGCAATGTAACCGTGCGACACAGGGCTCGTTTCCCGCGTGAAAAGTCAGATCTTACAAGGAACAAAAATATTGAGAGTAGATAGCTGTTACATAGATCAAACAACTTGAGAGAAGATAACTGCGAGAACAGTCTTTGGTTGTGCAGTGCTCTTACGCACGAGCTTTCGGTCGCAGTGGCAACTGTAAACAGCTCAACTGCGGTATGTAACGTAGCTATCGTAGTTACTACAATGCCAATGACAGATACCGCGCTATCCCACATTCATCGTTTTCAGCAGTTCGTTACCAGCTGCGCGTCGTGCCCCCAGTCAGTCTCCAGCAGTCGCGTTGTGTGCGCTCGTTCTCGCGCAAGAAGGTTTCTCTGCAGGCATTACTGCAGCTACCAAGTCGCGGATACCCAAGTCCAGAAATCTCCCGGCGGGATTCCAGTGAAACTCGCAGCAGACTCCGGCTTCCTAGGGCACTTACTCTGTCAAGGCACGTATGGTCTGCTGCAGTACGACTTGCCGTGTTCCCGCGTTCCGTTGAGATGCTCCCCTCTGCTGCTTACAACAGGAGAAGGTATCGAGCGGAGAGTCGAAGGAGGCCAACGTGAAAAAGGTCAAGGATTTGAAGGAGGTGAGTCAGGAAGCTCTTTCAGCACGACGCAACGCGATACCACTGTAGGGCCTGGCACTGCGTTCCGAGCGCTCCTATCAACGTCGTCGCGCCATTAACACGAAGTTCCAGACAAGTGCTGAACGAGTTCGTCGAAGGACTCGAACTTTGGTGAACTGCGCTACGGTTGGCTTTTGGGTGCCGTGGTTCAACTGCGTGCAAGCTCAACCGGGGACGCATAAACGTGACCAACGTGGTGATTCAGTTGAAAACAAACACGACAGTCCACCCGCAGTGTTTCCGAATCCATGTCACAGTTGCACGAGTATGTAGCGGTCCAAATTTGTCCTGAGGAGCGCTGTACCACGTCAGCGTCAGCATCGCCGTCAGCGGCTCAAAGTTGTTCTGAGAGGCGCTGTAACACGTCCGGCAACGGACTCAATTTGCAGCACCCGGCGTGGTGGAAAGGGGTTCAACTCTGAGAAATGCTGCTTATCAAAACCCTTTCGGTATTTGCGTGGCGTTCAGATGACCGAACCTGCCAATCACCCCGAGGGTGCCACACTCGCTCCGAGAAGCACTATGTCACTACCGTCGCCCTTTCGCAAGTTGCCTTCGGAATGCCTTTACGCCATCCTTCTGCAGCATGGGCTGTCCCCCGCAGGTTGGTTACACGTCAACGCGAGCACCTTTGAAACCACTTGCGCTTGTTCAGAGCAAGTGCACCATGCTATGATGAGAGCTATGCCATTGCAACACACACGCAGGTAAAACAAGGTTATATCGCTACGTCGCACGTAAAGCAGAGCTACGTCGCTGCGTCAAAAGTAAAGCAAAGTTGCGTTGCTGCGTCACAAGTAAAACAAAGTTATATTGTCACTGCGTCACAGGTAAAACAAAGTTATATCGTTGCGTCACAAGTAAACCAAAGTTATATCGCTGCGTCACAAGTAAAACAAAGTTATATTGCTGCGTCACAAGTAATACAAAGTTATATGGTTGTGTCATAAGTAAAACAAGTTGTATTGCTGCGTCGCAAGTAAAACAAAGTTATATCGCTGCGTCATAAGTAAAACAAAGGTAAGTTGTCGTGTCACAAGTGAAACAAAGTTATATCGCTGCGTCATAAGTAAAACAAAGCTAAGACGCCGTGTCGCAAGTAAAACAAGGCTATATCGCAACTGCGTCAAATGTAACTGTGCCACATGGCGGTGATATTTCTACGTAGTGGTGCTTGTGTGCGCAGATGTCTGTCGGCTTTGCTGCGTTTGTCACGGGCTACGGGGCCTCCTGGAAGAACACCCGGCAAGTCCCGCCTACTGGCGACCCCGCTTCAGCTTCACGCTCGCTGCGGCAGCCCTCGCGCGTAGCGACCCCATAACACCCTCCCACCCACCGTAACAGCCCCTTGCTCATAACAACCCCGCTTCAGCTTTGCACTTGCTATGGCAGCCCCTCACTTGCAACAACCTCGTAATAGTCCCTTGCTTGTAACGATCCCGTAGCACGTGGTCGTGCCTTTGCTTGCGGCCGTGGTGGCTGGCATTGCCTCCAGCTAGATCGCGAAGCGCTTACTATTGCTAGGTCGGGCCAACTTTGAGATTGCCTCACTTTGCGGCAGCTTGGCAGCGACAAGGCATTCTCAGCCCCAGATTGCCTCACTATGCATTCTCAGCCCTAGATTGCATCACGTTGTGGCACTGACAAGGCATTCTCGGCCCTCGCAACAATACCGACTTCCCTGTCGCACCTAAGAGAGGCCCGGTTGCGCCGGTGTAAAGCTCTTTCGAATTCGCCCATGCCCATCACTGGTTAGGCAACAGTTAAGGCGACTTTCCCTTCTCTCTTGACCCTGCCCGCGGGGATGGAAATGGCTGGAAATAATGTGCCTTATTTTAATTTGTCTCTTCAATTGATCCTACCCACGTTGCACGGTGGATGCTCAGCGGATGCTGGTCAGACGCTCACTGCTGATTGGATACTGACTGGATGCTCAGCGGATGCTGGTCAGACGCTCACTGCTGATTGGATACTGACTGGATGCTCAGCGGTGTTGTCTTCAGGATGTGGGTGAGGAGATGCTGCAGCGGGAGATAGGCTCCTTGCGGAATGTGCTGCAGAGGGTGTTGCGCGGCGGAGACCCCTACTACCGCCGAGCTATGGACTGCTTTGGAATCTGGGGCGGGGAGGGGACTTGGTCCTGCGGTCCCAAGAAATGTGTGACGCAGCCCACTCTGCCGCACGCGCCCCCCTCGCCCCACCACCTTCTCTCTTTCTCAGACCAACCCCGTTGTGCACCAGCGCTGGCTTCTGCCACGCCGCCGCGCACTTTCTAGCAACTCCTTCGCCATTGCTCTCCATTGCTTGCTGGGAATTTGATTAGGTCCATTTGTGCCCCCCAACTTACTGACAATTTCACCGGCCCCTAAGGAGCGCCCCCCCCCACCTTCAGTGGATTTGCCAGCTCACAGGGGCCACAACGGACAACGCCCCCCCCATTCAGTGGATTCGATAGCTCATAGGGACCCCAACGAGAGCTAAAAAATGGACCCCAACAAAAACGGCCCCAACAACTGCCAAGAAGAGCTCTTGGGTTGAAACCATCCGCGTGCGCATCGTTACCAAGCTCCTGGAAAGTGGCGGCCGCGTTGAAGTGGAACGGGGAATCTCACAAATTCCATCGCACTTGGCGGGGGGCGGTTGTTCGGAGCGCAGCTTACCTGATCTCTCTGTGGGACATCTTCAAGCACGGGCCGAGGGGAGGCCAGCTGGAGGAGGAGGCGTACCCGGAGCAGGAGGCCAGGCAGGTGGCAGAGGAGGAGGCGCATCACAGGCGGCGCACCGAGGAGAAGGCGCACCTGAACCTGACGGAGCTACAGGCCGCAGCGCGAGAGCTGCAAGGAATGTGCAGGGTCATCGAGGACCGGAAAAGCGAAGTGGAGCTTGCAGCCCTAGACAAGTCCGAGCTCATCGAGGAGATCTTGGAGCTCGAGGACAACAAGCGGGTGACAACCGCTGCTTCTTCGACGTTATCATCCGGCATTATCATCATTCAGCATACGTATCATAATTATCACCGTCATCCTGCATTATCATTTGGCATTCTCATTCTACATTATCATCATCATCATCATCATTCGGCTGTCATTCTGCATTATTGGCATTATCGTTATTCAGCATTATTTTACACAAACAATCGGTTTGCCAAAAGGCACACTGCTGTCATTCTGCATTATTGGCATTATCGTTATTCAGCATTATTTTACACAAACAATCGGTTTGCCAAAAGGCACACTGCTATTGGCATTATCATCGTTATTCAGCATTATTTACACAAACAATCGGTTTGCCAAAAGGCACACGGCTGTCATTCTGCATTATTGGCATTATCGTTATTCAGCATTATTTTACACAAACAATCGGTTTGCCAAAAGGCACACTGCTGTCATTCTGCATTATTGGCATTATCGTTATTCAGCATTATTTTACACAAACAATTGGTTTGCCAAAAGGCACACTGCTGCCATTCTGCATTATTGGCATTGTCGTTATTCAGCATTATTTTACACAAACAATCGGTTTGCCAAAAGGCACACGGCTGTCATTCTGCATTATTGGCATTATCGTTATTCAGCATTATTTTACACAAACAATCGGTTTGCCAAAAGGCACACGGCTGTCATTCTGCATTATTGGCATTATCGTTATTCCGCATTATTTTACACAAACAATCGGTTTGCCAAAAGGCACACTGTTGTCATTTCATAAAACAATAGTTTTCGTCTTACATGCTTTGAAATGCTTCGAAATGCTTCGAAATGCTTCGAAATGCTTTTCTAGATGCTTTTCTAGGTGTGTGAGAGAAAACCCTTTTTGGATTTTTTCTAGGCTGATACACAGCTTCAACGCAAATGTTCGAGTCGCCTGGGATGGGCGAGGTGGGAATGCAAAAGAGCATAGCTGAGGAATTCCAAGTGACGGGTCCTCTAAATAGCGAAGCGACAAGGATCTCGATGTGGCACTAAATGCCCTATACCCGGGCCCGTTTTGAGCAAAACGGGCCCGGGCCTAGAGGGTTTACTGTGTCGCATCTCGATCCAATGGGCCAAGGTATCTCGATCTGCCACATCTCGATCTGACGGTCCAGGAAACCCTGGGGAACTACTGTTCGATCTAGGGTGCAGAAACCTCTAAATTTCCGCAAGCTCCAATTTCACCATTTCTTTTGCACGAACAGTCGAGTTGCCATGCTATCCTTCAACATTAGTGTTCAGGTCCGGACTTCAGGCTAGCAGAACTACACTGTACACTTTAGGCAAGATTGAGTTTCTTTCCATGAGTTATATTTACAGCTAGGTGTCTGATCCGAGTTCCTTGGTGGAGGTTTCCGCAGAGTCTCTACCAGGCAAAGGAGGCCCGGACGGGGCTACTGTGCCACCCCCGACCTCCCCGCTCCTCTCTCACTTCCTTATGTCGGTTGTGGGTGGGTAGGGAATGAATTCTTAGCACTAGTCCTACTAAGATGTTTCCTTTAGGGTAGCCACTAGCGCAGAGAGGACTCGGTTCTGTTTCAGAATGATGAAGCAAACGAGGACTGTCTACTTCTAGTCTCTACAAAAGATGAAACGATCCTGAATAGCCAACGGATGCACATCCATATCTCCGGAGAGATAGGCCATCCATGGTCTACCACTCACAGCCTCGTTTCTACTAATTGACTGGCTGTTGAGCTTGGTGTCCTCATCTTCGAGCTCCAGCTCAACAGTTCTAGAAGTCTGGGTGGGCCCTTGGTTCTGTTGTGATCTGAGGGCCCTCCCTTCTTCTTATTTTCGATTCTGCATTTCCTTCTAGCATTGTGGGAAATCTGTTGCTAGCCCCAACTCGGGGAACAAACCAGTTTCGAGTTTTCTCAGACTCAAACCAACATCACTGCCTCTGAGTTCTCAACTGAATTGTACGAGCTTTCGTGTTTTTAAATCCTCGGGGTGCCTCCCAGCTTTTGGGTGATCCCACACTAACTGCAATTAACCCCTTCGGGTGTAGTTGCTAATTATCATCATTCGGCAGTTGGCAGAATCATGTGGCAGAATCTTTTGACATCAGCACGCATTACCATCACTGTCATCATCATTGCCATCATTCCTTCAATGCATTTCTCCCTACCGGAGCGTATTGCATGCATATTGAAGCGCGGAACAACATCGCATGATCATTATTTTCGGTCCGAGAACGTTCTCACCAGCGGTGATCTCCATACATGCAGAGCGCAGCACTGCAAATCCAGCGCAAACGCCATCATCAATCACCGCTCACCCCTCCCCCCACTCCCTCCACCTCCCCCCTCCACAGTGGCAGGAGGAGCCAGAGGTGAAGCCAACGGAGGCGGAGCTGGCGGAGAGGAGGAAGGCAGAGAAGCAGAAAGTGAACGCGGGCATCGCGGCGATGGCGACGGCCCCGGCAGGTGCACTGTTACGGTCCATCCGGCGCTTGGAGAAGATCAGAAACGTGCCGGCATTGTGGGATTTCCATACTGGCTTGGTGTTCACGGTGCACCACGGCCTGGAGGGCATGATGCAGCGCCTCCTCGCCAAGCGCGCCGCCACCGAGCGTGCGCGGGTGCTCAAGATGACTCTCAAGCAGCTCCGCTCGCACGCCCGCCGCCTCGGCGAGGCTGCCGGCTCCGCCACCTCCAAAGCTCAGCTACTCCAAGTGGTGCTGCAGGCAGAAGCCCGTCAGGTTCACTTTCCCCCCCTTCTCTCGTTATCCCCCCCCTCTGTTCCAGGTGGAGGCCCGTCAGGTTCGCCTCCTTCTCTCGTTATCCCCCCTCTGTTCCAGGTGAAGGCCCGCCAGGTACGCTTTCTCCTTCTCTCGTTTATACCCCCTCTGTTCCAGGTGGAGGCCCGTTAGGTACGCTTTCTCCCCTCTCGTTTATACCCCCTCTGTTCCAGGTGGAGGCCCGTCAGGTACGCTTCCCCCCCCCTGGTTGCCCCTGCTTCTCCTGCTACCACGCTGCGTCATGCGTCCTCGGGCGAAATGTCAGGTGCAGATCTTAGCGCAGATCTCACGCGCGAGGCTGATGAGAGTTGTGAACCGGCCTCTCCTCCAACCTCTGTGCGGCTTGGGGATTGTTGTTGCCCGCGAGGGACGGTGCGACGACAGTGCTTGGGCGTACAGAGGAGGGTCGAGAGGAGGGGGGAAGGGAGGGGGCAAGTTGGGCTTGCTCACGAGTTTTGTGCGGCTCAAAGGGAGCCGCGGTGACGGTGGATGACCGGATGACCTGGCGGATGACCTTGGATAAGATGCGAGGCAGAGGCCGGATGACCTGGCTGTCTAATGTGGACCAGGCGCTCGATGTGCGCCTGCAACGTTTTTGGGGGTGGGAGTGCACAGGCTGCGGAGGCCGTCAGCACCCGGGTGGAGCTCTCAGACAAGGCGGCGTACGGCCGCATGGGGGTCGCGCACACCCCCCTGGAGGCGGGGGCGCTGCTCGGGCACAAGGGGGTGGTGCTCAGGGCGCTGGAGCTTGGGGCGTCTAGGGAGAGGGAGGCAGGGCGGGCCCTCTTTGAAGCGGTCCGGTGCAACCGCCGCGACATGGTGCAGTTCCTCCTGGGCCCTCAGGCACGCCCCGCCCCACCGCCCTCTTCACGCTGCCACCCAACCACAGTTGGGGGGTGCTTATGTATTCAATATGGGGTTGGACCTCACGGGGCCAATGGTGAACTCCTCGCTCGCTCCGCCCGCTCCGCTCCCCAGGTTTGGAATCCCCGGCTTTGTTTTGTTTCTCGCGCCGAACTTCTCCCGTTTTTTTCTCCACGCTGGACTTTTACCGATCGGCGACGGCAATCGCCAGCGCCACGTCGGATTTCACCACAATAGACGCCTCTGCTACGCGTCGGCGCCACGTCGGATTTCACCACAATAGATGCCTCTGCTACGCGCCGGCGCCACGTCGGATTTCGCCACAATAGATGCCTCTGCTACGCGCCGGCGCCACGTCGGATTTCACCACAATATATGCCTCTGCTACGCGCCGGCGCCACGTCGGATTTCACCACAATAGATGCCTCTGCTACGCGCCGGCGCCACGTCGGATTTCAGCACAATAGATGCCTCTGCTACGTGCCGGCGCCACGTCGGATTTCAGCACAATAGATGCCTCTGCTACGCGGCGGCGCCACAAGGGCGGGTGATCCACGGAGAGGCCTCTTTGCCAAACGCAGGTGAGAGTGGGTGAGGACATCGCTGCGGCGGCGGCCGGCGCTGCGGCGGGCGGCAGCGCGCAGAGCCCGGCGATGTGGAGCCCCTCGCTGCGCTCGATGGTGTTTGCCATATGCACGTCAACGCGGAGCTGCGCGCAGGAGTGGGCGTACCTCGGCAACTACGACAGCGAGAGGTGGGCCTACTCGCGGAACAGCACCCGCCAGCGCGAGCGCATCCGGGCAAGCCTCAGGGAACGCACCAAGATGCTCCGACTCCTGGTATGTGCATCTCTGCCCCCCCTTTGCATTCCGCCTTCCCCCCCGTTGCATTCCTCCCCTCCCATCGTATTCTCTTGCTCCCCGTGTCTCCGCCACAAGCGTAGAAAGCCCAGCTCGCATTCCAGCCCATCCCCTCTCGCATACTACCCCCTACCTTCCTGGCATTTTACCTACTCCCGCCTTTGCATTCTAACCCCTCCCTCTCTGAATTAACCCCCTTGCCTTCGCATTCTAGCCTCTCATCATCCCCCTCCATGCTGTTGTGCCAGGCTGCTGGAGGCGTGCCCATGCATTGGCTTGCGTTTGCCTCAAAGGAGGTGCTCTACGAGGCGTGCAGCACGCGCAACTGCATGATACCCAAGGCGGAGGACCGCTTCACCATCCCAGACTACTGCGCCTACTTGCTGCGGGAGGCGCGTCCCATATTGAATACATAAGCATGCTTGCCACGCGAGGCGCATCCCATATTGAATACACAAGCATGCTTAGAATAGAGGCTTGGAGAATTTGGAGCTGCGTGAACAAGAGAGGAAGGCTTTCGCCACATGGCGCATGTCAGGCCAAGCGTGACTGGCAGCAGTCTGAATCGTTTAACCATTTTGACCGCTTTATTCCGAACGTTTTATGGACCGTTTTCAACGGATTGAATATTTTGTGACTTCGTTTGTCAAAGGGGCGGGCCGAGGGCGTGTCTGCTCTCCCGTCCCACTGGTTGCGTGTCTGTGTCTGGCTTACGTAGTGCCCTGCGGGTGGGCTGCCTGTGCTCAGGTGTGGGGCTGCGCGCCTGAAGAGATTCCCTCCGATCCGCGGCAGCTGCTCCCTGCGGAAGGATCCTGGCCGCAAGAGCTCGAGAAGACGGCGCAACGGGAGGCGCGGGCGGCGCGCAGGGAGGCACAAGAGGTGGGGGGGGGAGGTGGTAGCGGGGATTCCGATTCGGACTCTTACGAGTCGTCGTTTCATGAGGGGAGCAAATCGTACGGGGATGGGCCCGGTGACGGGTCCGGGGAGGAGCCCGATCCCCAGGATCCCGGGTTGGTGGACCTGGCAGATCACTACTGGCAGTCGGATGCCAGTGAGGAGTCGGACGACCGTGAGCTCCCAGACGGTTTTGAGTACCATCCGGAAGGTTTCTGGGACGAGGATGGAAGTTATTGCTGCCCTTTGGACGGCGACGACGATTACGACGACGACGACGACTAAGGGGAGATGCGGCTGGGGTCGTGCTGTGTGTGCGAATGGATTTGGACTTCCTTTGGTGACGAATCTCAAACAAGAGGTATCGGCATCAGAGAAAGCTGCCGCCGTACCCTGCTTAGAGGATGAAAACATTTCACTGTTAGTGGCTGGCCGACGTTCACCAACCACCACCGTTGGAAGTACTAGCCACGGGCACCCTAAGTCCCATGGGGTTCCAGCTCGCCCAGGCGTCGTGCTGTGTGCGCTTATCCTTGGACCGACTCCTTTGGCACCCCGTAGCCACAGAAGACCGGCTGAATTATGCGAGCTGTGTCCGAATTATGCGAGCTGTGTGTGTGGGGGGGGCTGTGTGGGGCCGAGACCGCGTATTGCATGTGTGTGACCGATGGCGCGTTCTCAGAGATTCCCCACATAGGCGTAATATATAAATGGCAAGGCATTGCCGCAAGGCCCACTCAGGCGAAATATATAAATGCCAAGATGTAGGCAATAATATGGTTAGCGCACTTTTGGTAAGTAGACCCATGCTCGTTATAAATAGGTACCCAGACAAATTACTTACTTACTTAACTTGATCGAATCTTGGTTCCCATTCGACAAAGTATTGCGCAAGACTTATGTAATATTCTGGAATAATCTGCATTGCACTGTACTAGATTACCGCGCCGCACTTTACTGTGACACTATATGGTACGCTGTTTGTCATTCACTCTGGCTTACCACCATGCATTGTGTGATGCATACCAAGCAACCGAAGCATCCGATGAAATCAGACAGCGAAAAACACGATGCATGTCCCGGGGCGGGCGGGGCATACAAGGCCACACACAAAGTGATTCACAGTGCGGAACGCATCATTGCCACTAACATAAGAATATCAAATAAGTGCAATCGATTGCGTGTGGGTCAACTTGATGATGTCTCTCTTCCATATGCACTTCTGCATGTATTTGCGCCACCGCATGAGTTGCAACACGCAACCGTATTGAACATATTTTCTGCTGAATTCCGAAGTATACCTGGACAAGAAATAATTCCGACCATGTGTGACCTGGGTTTTAATCCAACAGAGCATTTCACACATAAGTTCATTCTGGAATTCTACTGCAATATACGAGTGAGTACCACTTGGTTGCGTGATGTGATGAATGATGATTGTCGTTCGATTGCACATACGCGAATGCAGGCCATGGGTGACGCGGCGCTTGGGCATTCAAGCGTCTTATCGGAATATGTGGGAGAAATGTTGCTGCGACAGTCGAGCTTCACATATGATGGCAAAGGAGCCGATGTGTCGACTAGTGGGGCGCAGAAATGCTATTGTGAAAGTGCTCACAAGGCGTGGAGTATCGCCAATGAATGCAGAATAGATGCATGTTTTTACTTCGTTAGCAAAATGCTAGAATGTGAACAGTTCAACATCGGCAATTGTTGTAATATTATAGAACAAGTGTACACATTCATCAGGACACGCCCTGAGGTCATAAATGCTTTTGATAAATACATGTCACCAAAGACACACATGAAACCTACTCGCATTCTGAGATACACGCATGCCGGTGATCGGATGAGCTTCAATGCTCTTCATCCGAATTGGAATCACTTTGCGGGCATGTGTGCCCGTGCGGAAACATCCGACAAGTATTCATGGGATGTCGTTGGCGACAGGGCATTCGGAGGGTTGTATTGCCCATCACTATATGCTCACCATGGCAGGGATGCTATTGGTTTCACTATTTTTGACATGGCAGTGCATAAGATTTTGGGCCCGAAGCCTGGTTCACCAGATTCTGCCATGAGTAGTGTATGGGTGCTCGATAGAACGAATACGTTCCTGCACTACACGTTATGCAATATGTCTTGGAAGACCCCTGCAAATAATGCGGCCAATAAGAAAAATATGAAAAGAGAGAGTCAACACCTTCGGCTATTGCGCCTTAGGCGGTGGAAGCGTAATAAACGTTTTCAGAGATTTAGGAAGAGACTGAATACTTCCAGTACGATTACCTAATAACGAATGGTGTCACTGTAGCATACGGTGGCAGTCCTGATACGTGATGGCACACGACGGTTGAGATGATACATGCATGATATGATTGTAACCCTTGGTCATGGACTGTATGACACGCTACTCTAGGATGGGTACGTGATGGTGTATTGCAACAACGTGTTGCGAAGATACCGGGTTGATTATCTACATGCATTGCATCCGGAAGATCCGAAATCCTGTAATGAAGTCGGTAATTATATATAAGACAAGACAGGAGGCTTAACAATGGCACGTCGTACGAAACGTTTGCAATATTCGATACGACGTGTACAGCCATGGCGTATGGGCTATATATTCTTCCATCAATGCATACAACCCAGTATCATCCGCGTGTGTAAACGAGCAAGCTGCATCCAAAGCTCAGCTCAGGACGACACGGATATAATACACCAACCATACACGAAGTCACGAAGTGTTTGTTAGTGGTCAGTGCGACTATTGCTAGCATATTGCAAGTATAGTATATACATACGCACGTGCGGCGAACGATCCGTTCCTAACGACCACGCACAAGTTCGGCTTCGAGACGATATAATCCAAGGGTACGCGTTATCGACACAGTTGCCTACATGCATGTGTTCATAACGCAGCATGCATTACTATACGTGTAGAGATAATCACGTGGTGCATGCTAATATGGTCTGTGTATGCGGCGACCTTCGCTCATACCTGCAGTATGTGTGTGTCACGCTGTGAATCGCTTCGTGTGTAGCCTTGTTTGCCCCGTCACGCCGGAACACGCGTCGTGATTATCACGGTCTGGTTTGACAATCGGATGCCTCTGTTGCTTGGCACATATCGCACAATGCGTGGTGGTAAGCCAGAGTGAATACTATATAAGAATATCAAATAAGAGATAACTCGCGTATCAATTCATGATACGTGTTGTACAATGCACACGCGCGTACATGTCGTAACTCTGACAATGTATTCTCGAAGTAGCACTTGTGCGGGTTCCTTAGCAACAATTCATATCCACTATGTGCACGAAACGCAAGTAGTTTTCGAGCAAGTTCTATAGATCACAGACGCGCAAGCTACTAATGTACTGAGAATCAAATGAGTATGTTTTCTGAGCTGGGCTTTGGAGCCAGCTTGCTCGTTTACACTCGGCGTTGATACTGGGTTGATCGTGATGTCGATGCGCGATGTCGATGTTGATGTCGCAAGAATAGTGACGTGACATGTACTATCAGTACTAAGCGTGACAGTTCTGTGACAACATACACAATCAGACTCGTGATATTCAGCCCAAATGTCTCTTAGTGTGCTAGGAGGCAAGCACAAGAGCAAGAAAAACGGCTAAGTACAAAACGCAAGAGTACTCAGTACGGAGTACAGTAGGACCGATCAGAATGATGTTGATGTGAGGTGCCTAGCTTGTTGTACGGAGTACTCAGTACAGCTGAGTTATGGAGAGAGTTCCTGAATGCATAAGAACTCTAAGTGTAACCAGTTTCGGGGATGAGAACTGAACTGAGAATTGTAACATAAAAAGAGCCGTAACTGCTGTATATAGTGTATTGAAAGCATGCACTTGAAAGCAAAAGCATAACTTGAAGGATTTACGAAACCGAAGTCCGATAGTTGAACTTGAAGGA
>LGRX02013413.1:0-12816 GCA_001247695.2 Cymbomonas tetramitiformis | reverse complement strand
CATGGAGGAACTGGCGGAGCGCATATTCGCCGCGCACAACACTGTCAAGGGCGTTTTTGCTCTGCTGAGCAACCGCTACACCATGATCCAGCTCAGGGCTGGCATGGAGTCTGACGCCACGATCCACGGAGGAGCTGACGCGTTGCGTGCCAAGCTCGCGTTCATCGAAAAGAAGGTGTACGCAGGAACTGAAGGTCTGGTAGTCTGGTAACCGACTCGGTTCTGACCAAATGGCTGAAGGAGTTCGACAACACGCAGGCCGAGGCGGTGATGAACACGCATGCAGGCCGAGGCGGTGATGAACACGCATGCAGGCCGAGGCGGTGATGAACACGCATGCAGGCCGAGGCGGTGATGAACACGCATGCAGGCCGAGGCGGTGATGAACACGCATGCAAAGGTTAGCGCCAAGACTTCGAATTTTCGTGACCGTCAAGGCGGAGGAAAGGGCAAGGGCGCTAGTAAGGGCGAGGGGGGCCGCGGCAACGGCAAAGGCGGTAAGGGTAATGGAGTTGGGCGTGGAGCCGAGCTCCAGACCTAACTCTTCACGCCAGATCCCGCTGGGCGCCCCCCACCTCTTGGGGTTCCCGGCGGAAATCTTCCACCCTGCAGGAGAGGGTGAGGAGCAGAAGGGGAGCATGGCGAGCGGCTGGCGCCAGCAGCGAAGTGCTGCAGTGGATCACGCACGGAGCTCGCATGCGGTGGATCGCGGGGCCGCCAAAGCCCTTTGATCATGTGGTGTCCTTGGTGAACGCCAAAAGCTGGAGTGGATGCGCGCGGAAACGGAGCAGTGTCTCCACACGGGCGCTTGGGTACGTGCACACTGTCGACGGCATGTATCGCGGGTGTTCCTGGTGCCCAAGCCAGGAACCAGCAAGTGGAGGCTCGTGATGGACTTCAGGTGGCTGAACGCTCACTGCCTGAAGTCCCGTTGCAAGATGGAAACTCTCAAGAAGCTACGGCGTCTGGCCAAGCCGAACGATTGATGCTTCACCTTTGATCTGCGGGACGGGTACCACCAGGTGGGAATCGACAAGGACTTCCAGGAGTACATGCAATTTTACGTGGGGGGAGAGCTTTTCCAATGTGGAGCCCTACCGTTCGGGTGGAACGACTCGCCTCGCATATTCGTCAAGTTCATGCAAGTGCTCGCCGAGTGTCTGCGGTCACCACGGGCCGCGGAAAAGCGCAGGGAGGTGCGGAAGCTTCGAGACGGAAGCACGGTGCACAAGCGCTGGGCAGCTCGCAGACGAGTTGGAGGATGCGGGAGAGAAGAGCACCAGCAAGGTGCTCGAGTTCTCCATCACTCATCACGTCCAGCCAGTTGGAGGCGTTCAGGGCGCGGAAGCTGGCGAGTCGGGTGCTGACTCGGCTCGGAATCGAGAGGAACGAGAAGAAGAGGCAGTGGGAGCCCACGCAGCTGGTGGAGCACCTGGACTTGGCGGCGGGTCAGTTCCGTGTCACTCTGGCCAGGCTGCAGAAGATCCACGTGCAGGCCAAAGCGCTTCTCAGCGAAGCATCGAGGCAGAGACGCTGGCTGCCGGCACGGCGGCATGCAGGCTTCACGGGCCTGTGTCAGTCGGTGTACCTGGCGGTGCCCCCGGCAAGGTTGTACCTCAGGGAGTTGTACTTCGTCCTCTCCACCAAGCGGGGGTGGGGCTCGAAGGTGAAGCTCACCCTGCAGGCATGGACGGACGTGGAGTGGTGGCTGCGACTGCCGGCTCAGAGCTGGTGGAACGGGAGGAAGATATGGCGGAGCCCGACGAGGGCCAAGCTGCACACCGACTCCTCCCTCTTCGCCTGGGGGGGAGTGCTGAACCTGAAGCACGCCGCAAGGGGCTTCTGGGGGGACGAGCTGAGGCACCTCCACATCACCCACCTCGAGCTGGAGGCCGTCTACAAAACGGTGCAGTCGTTTCTGCGGGAGCTGACGGGCAAGGTGGACAGGTTGTACTGCGACAACCAGGCAGTGGTGGCCATGCTCAGCCACTTCACCTCGCGGAACCCGGAGCTGATGCGGCGCATGCGGCGCCTGTGGCTGCTGCTGGACTTAAACGACATCGAGCTCCAAGCGCGGTACATCAGAAGCGAGGCAAACGAGTGGGCGGACCGGCTGTCACGGGACAAGGACCTCGACGACCGGCGGCTGAACCGACGATGGTTCGACTGGGCAGACATGGAGTGGCACAAGCACAACGTGGACTGCTTCGCATCCGAGATCTCCACACAGCTACCCCGATATTATGCTCAGTGGTACGACCCAGGGTGCGAGGGGGTGGACTCGTTGGCCTACTCTTGGCTCGTAGAAGTCAATTGGGTAAACCACCCCTGGTCGCTGCTCGACAAGATGGCGCACAAGCTGCGGGAGGAAGGATGCGCCGCCACGGTGGTGGCCCCGTACTGGCCAGGGCAGATATGGTTCCAGCAGCTGGAGGCACTGTCCGAGGAGATCGCCATCATGCCACGGCAGCGGGATCTCTTCACTCCCAGTCGGCTGGGAGGGTCCGAGCTGCTCGGAGCCTCCGGCTGGGACGGTGTCATGTTTCGCATTCCCTGCTCCCGGTGAGCTACTAAAAGCATAGTGCCGTGGGGGTTGTGTCTCCCAAGCCACAGCCTAAGCTTGCTCCTGGTCTCCGGGTGGAGGTGTACTAGCCCATCGACAATGCCTGGTATCCGGGCAAGGTGGGTGACACCGACGAGCACAGCATGACTCGTGTGACCTACGACGACGGCGATGTGGAGATACTGGACATGCACACGGAGCAGTACCGTGTTATTCCTCCAGCAAAGGGGGAACGAGTGGACGAGTGGGACACGGCGCTGGAGGGGCGCTGGAGAAGTGAGCTGGGTGAGAGCTCACTCACGGAGCTGGCAGTGCAGATGTAGGGGGCGGCGTTGCAGGACACCACCCTCGGCAACTACCGGCCGAAGGCCGCGGCCTTTATGCAGTTTTGTCTGGCTGAAGGCCGTTTGTGGCTGCTAGCCACAGAGGCCACGGTGCGGCTCTACATTGTCCATGTAACGTCCAAAGGGACCATCAAGGCTGCCAGCTTGCAGCCCTACTTGTCGGCCGTCAACAACTACCACGAGGACATGGGATTCGACGGGTCTGCAAAGGGCCGTTCGGTGAGCCGTGCAGTAAAGGGCATGGCATCTCTGCAGGTGGGCGGCTGTGGACACTCAGGACGAGGAGGAGACGGTTCGGAGCTGGCTGCCGGCCAGGCATGTGGCGAGGGTGCACGCTCACGGGTTGGCCATGCGGCCGGCCAGGCATGTGGCGAAGGTGCACGCTCACGGGTTGGCCATGCGGCCGACCGGCAGGGCGGAAATGGAGCTGCAGCGGGCGTGCACCTACGCAGTGTTTGCCTTCGACATGGTCGGCCGTCCGGACACGGGGGTCTCCATGCAGAAGTCCCGCATTGCCGTGGCCGACGGCAATATCTCCGTGGTGCTCCACAAGGAGAAGGGCAGGCGGCACGTCCGCCTGAAGAGGCGGCTCACCATCCCCGCAGCGGGGGTGAAGGGCTTGGTGCAGCTGTTGGAGCACTGGCAAGGTGCCAAAGACGGAGGGTGGCAGCGGACATCCTCGCCGTGCGGCGAGGCGGAAGGGACCAGCTACGGGAGGCTGCCCTAGGAACAGGAGCGATTGACGTCGGCCCAGGCCAACGGTTGGGTGCAGCTAGCTTTGGGCACCCTGAAGTGTCTCCCCCCGGAGGGTGGGCACTTCTCGGGGCACAGCACCCGCAAGGGTGCTTGTACTTGTGCCAGGGCAATGGGTGCACTGTTGGAGAAGTGTTGCTTCTTGGGTGGCTGGTCTCAACTGTCCTCAGCAATCCATGCGTATATCGACCCCACCGCTGTTCCCGACGAGCACATGGAGAAGTACTTTGGGTGGACTACTCCGAGGTGGAGAGAGTGAGCTGAGTTGGAGCAATGGCAGTGGCAATGGCAGTGTACCTGATCATCTCTGAGACATGGCAAATCAATTGTTTGGGCAAAAGAAATGATTAAATTGGAGCTTGCGGAATTTTAGAGGTTTCTGCACCATAGATCGAGCTGTAGCTTCACAGGGTTTCCTGGACCGTCAGATCGAGATGTCACAGATCTGCGTCTTCACACTCCGTGTATTTAGAGGATCCGTCAGTCGGAGTTCCTCAGCTCTGTTCTTTTGCGTTCCCACCTCACCCATCCCAGAATACTCGAACATTTGCGTTGAAGCTGTGAATCAGCCCTATAAGCTGTGTATTCGCCTAGAAAAAACATTCCAAAAGAGATTTTCTCTAACAAGCACGTAAGAAGAAAGCTATTTTTAATGAAATGTAAGCAGTGTGCCTTTTGGCAAATCGATTGTTTGGGCAAAAGAAATTGCAACAAATGCAACAAGGGACAAATGGTGCAGCAGGCTCAGATGCAGCAGGCTGCAATGACGCAGCACAACAAAGTTTTCCCTTCGATCCTTCAGCAGGTGAGAGAATTGGCCACCCAAGTTTCCACTGTGGAAGCAAATGCAAGACAGCTGGGAGATCTAGCCGCCCAAGTTTTTGCAGTGGAGGCAATTGTGTGGGAAGCAAATCATTAGACTGTTGGAAAGACAGGCGACTCTGAAGTGAAGCGTCTACGCGAGCCCCCTAATGTGGAGCGCGCACGAGAGAAGAACCCATCTCCAGCGGAACCCTTGGCGCACGAGAATAGCATGCCTTTGTTGTATAACTTCTATGGCGGCTAGACTTAAAGCACGTTACATAAGTGTACAAATTGTCAAATTCATCGATGAAGTATGAGTACATGGAGCTTTCCCCGATCTCATGATGCGACTCTGAGGGGTTGGTCAACATGGGGGACCTTGAGGAATGGGTGCACGGTGGTCCTTCAGAGGACAAAGCCCGTAAAGGGATGTAGTCATTGTTGGGAAATCGCCTCACCATGATTTAACAGCAAGCGAGTTGGGAGGCTAACGCATCAAGCCACGGTAGGCAGGAGAGTCTCGCTCTGTGCAAAATTGGCTTCTACGGGGGAGAAAGAGGAAATTGCAATATAATGCCACTAATTATGACTTCGTGGAGGAGAAGGTACATGCTGGCACAGAGAGGCAAATGAGCGACACCGTGATGGCAAAGTGGCCAGCTGTCTTTGTTGCAAGCAAGATGAAGGCAGCCATACCTCTGCCATAGAAATGAGGTCGACGGTTCGCGCGTCCAAGACCTTCGGCCGGTCGTGTTCGGCGATAGCTGCCTCGTTGCCCTCTTCGACGGTTTGGAGCTCCGCGTAGGCCAGAGCAGCAAAGCCAGAATTTTCAACTGACCTGCGCTTCTTGTGAAAGGATTCACGCCATTGCACGGCGCAATTTGCGTGAGCTCCAGATGCCAGTGTCTGCTTGACTTCATCTGGGACGTTAGGGTTGGCCAACAACTTTGGGAGGAGCTTCCCTGTATTGACGTCACCTGCGATTTAAGCGCAACATGAATCGCGTCGGTATTGCAAGATCGGTAGGTACACACGTAAGGAAAGTGAACAGCGAGGACCACGCACACAAGACGTGCGCAATATACACTGCGCCGGGTTTGGTAAAGGGGTAGCGTTGTACCTGGAGAGGCGGTCGAAGTGCAAGCAGATTCGAACTTGCACACCAATTTGGTCCTTACGTTTTTGGCGGGCGTTAACTGAGTATCTAGGCCAGGGACAAACTCTGGAACTTCGTGGAACTGTTCCAGCAAATACGAGTGTTTTTTGCCGAAGGTCTGTCCGCGGTACGGAGTGGAGAGAGCATTGTAAACCGGCTCAGGTACTGTTGAGCCTTTCCACTCGTATTCCCTTGGTATCGCGACTGCGTTTGATGAGGGTACTGGGACGATGGACATGGGGTCATCGTTCTCATCATCGGGGGGCATATTTTCTTTGGCAGGATCCAAAGGCGGTAGGTAGTCGGTCGCAGGAAACTGTCTGACCATTGTGGCGATCGTCCGATCACCTTATAAGACCCCTTAAGGAGGGGTGACATTTTGAAATTTTTTGAAAAAATAGCAATTACCAGGAAAATTACCGTCCCTTCGGTTCGGCTTCAGCAAGCCGGAATAGCCTATCCGCTTCAGTATCATATCGATGCGACTTGCCATCCATATATGTTCAGTATCTGTATGAGTATCATAAAGATATCCATCCATCGCATGTCATGAAACCTGAAACGACGCGACGAAGGAAATAGGAATGCATCGCAATAGAGCTCTATTAATCTTTGAAATCGTACGTGGACTGTTGGATTTGGATAATTACCACTGTCGATCCTTGGTATTCTCCCCGTCATAGAGATGAGGCGTCATCGGGGAGACAGATCGTCAGATTCGGACCTGAATCGATTGCATGCGCCGGTTCACTTCATACGCGTGACTGACGGACCCGAGTTTGACGTGACGTGACGGACCCGACCTGAGTTGGCGATTGTGACGCGTCTGATTGGACACACGTCCTGAACAGAACGAAAGACGGTTGCTGTCGATGGCGCTCTCGCTGTCGATGGCTCTGTCGATAAGCATAACCCTCGCCCGGCGCTGGTCGACGACGTCCCCGAATGACATGCCAGACTTTTTTTCTTCACGAGGAGTCCCGCATCGCATGCTTTCGTATGAAAAGTGGGCTGAGCCCCTTTGTGGGCGCGCTATAGCAGAGGGAGTAGCCCCTGGTGTTTTCACTAGTCTGCTTTGCAGGGTTACCGCACTCTCAGGACTTTGTCCCCTTTGCTAGCGTAAATGTTTTATTATTATTATTATTATTATCGTATGGTTCGCATTGCAAGTCGGTTTCAGCACGGAAACCTTAAAATCCTCGCAGCAGACAGCCAGGCACACGTTTCTGCGCAACGAATCTTATCTCGGGACAAAAATCTCTGCTATTAGGCTTGGAGCAGGCACGGTCATGACGCTGTCTGGAAGCTCACCCTCCACAGTGACGCCGTGCTCACGTGTACTTCATTCTGCGAGAACTTCGGGCTCCGAGTCTACCAATTCAAAAAGTTTAAAATTTCAAACAAGTTCTCGTAGAATTTTGAAAGCAATGGCAGCAGTAATGAACGCAGTAAACAACGGATCGGAGGCGGAGATTAAGACGGTGTACGGGGACCTGAGACTGGTGACGCGTATGCTAGCGATGAGCGGTGGAGTGGAAAAGAAGTGCGACGCGGCAGCGCCAGCGTTGGATCGATGCGTTCGTTTCTTTGAAACAGCAGACGTGGAGAGCGCGGGGGAGATGCTGGAGTATGCGGTGGCGCTCGGCGCCTTTACGCCTGCGGTGCGGGACGACAGAGGAAAGGTGACGGAGAAGGCGATTCTGAAGCCACCGGCGAGGGAGAGACCGGCTTTCGTGGCAGCGCTGGTGGAGGCAGCGGAGCAGTGCGTGGAGGTGCTGGTCGCGCAGATGGGCTTCAAGCTCCCGGAGGTGCCGCAGCAGTCGGCGTGAGAGAACCGTACCAGGGACAAGCGGGCGCGGGAGGACGACGATGAGAATGAAGAGGAGGAGGAGGCAGATGGTGTTGTGTTTGAAGAGGGGGAAGAGGTTGCGACAGCGGACAGGACCAAGAAAGGTAAGGGAGGTGCAAGTATCTCACCGGATGATCTTGCGCGGGACGAAGAACTGAAGCGACGGATGGACGCGTTCTTGATGCAGAAGGTGACGGGCTATACGCCCGCAACTGGAAAAGGTGAAAACTCTTTCCTCGCTCTGCGGGAGATGCCTTGCGCGAAACTGAGGAAGCAGATTATTGCTGACCCAGTATCAGGAGAGATGAAGTTTGTGGCTGTTCCGCGTCTGCCTAAAGACCAGTTCTTAGCGCAGAACATGAAAATGGCGCAACGGGAGATAAGTGGTCACAGACAAGGAAGTGTCAGACCTACTCAAACCCAAGATGCCATACATTACAACAAGGCCAATACCTTGCTGCTCGCGGATCAAGGGCGCTCCAAACAAACCCACAAACCAAGGGTGCAGGCGCCTTCTTCTACAAGAGTATGGTACAAGGCGAACGTGCACATGAACCCCAACAAGACCGTACGCTTCAATGACCTTGAATGTGGAGTCTTGGGGTACCATGTAAAGAGCGGTGCCGCGGGGGAGACTTTTAAAAAGCCGCAGTGGATGTCCAACTTTGAGCTGGGGGACGGTGAACGTCTGAGCCGCGCGTCACTTATGCGAGGCTTCCCGGTCGTTCACCAGATGTTCAAACGCGACGGCAAAGTCGCCAATAATAACCATCAGAAACCCCAAACTCCGTTGATGGAAAAGAAAAAAGAAAAAGAAAAAACCACGCCCGTCGGGCGTATGAGTAAATTAATTTCCCCGGCCCTACTCTGGGCCGGACCGCCACAAGTGGCGGCCTTATGGGACAATTTACACTGGGTGGTTCTCATCTCTTTCATCCTCTTGCTTTTCTTGTCTGAGTCTTCTGTATAGCTGGTAGGTGCTGTGTGCATAGTTTACTGTCAGGTCGTGTATCCTTTGTAGTGCCTGTGTGGCCTCTTTTCTATTGAGTCCAAGTTGCTCGAGTATGTCTTGGTTGTGTTTGTACACCGTGCCTGTCCTGCCCACTGCAAAGACATGGAGTTTGGCACGGAATCCGTGTCTACGTAGCAATTGTAGTAGTGGTCCATATTTCGTGTATTTTTCCAAGAGCTTGGGTCCCCATTTTTCGTCGTCGGTGTGGGCCACCTCAATGAGGTGTAGGTTTTTGACTCTTGCTGGTGCTTCCTGTTGTGTGCATTCCCACCCGTCTTCTAGGTCCTCCAGGCCCTCTATCATGACTATGTCTACAAAGCTCGGTATTGTGTCGGGCCCATCTTTCTTGCCTGGGTTGTCCTTTCCGTCGTGTCTGCATTGCCCTCTGGTGAGTATGTAGTTCGGAAGTACTCTTGGCTTAACCCCTGGGTCCCTCTTTTTTCCGGTGTAGGCAAGGACTTTGCATCCTCCTTTCCTATGGTGGTCAAGTATGTGTTTAAGTTCGTCTGCGTGGGCGTCCGCCCTGTCCGAGAACATTCCCCGCATTTGTGGGTTGTCGCATCCACCTAGGGCGTGCCCCACTCTCATGAGGAAGCCCTTTGCGTAATCCACCCCTTTGTGTCGGCATCCTTCCAGGGTGCACTTTCCGTTTCCTCCGGCTGAGTTTTTCGCCGTCTCATAGTCTTGTGCTGGCAGTATTCTCAGTCTGCATTTGAGTATTGTTTTCCGTGCCGCAAAGGTGGCTCGTTTCCAGAAGCCGTTCGCTATTTTGTGTAGTGGCTTGTCTCCCTTGAGGTGCCCCATTGTTTCATTCAGCCAGTTGTCGGTGGCTTTGCTCTCTTGAACCGGGGGGGCGTTCCTATTATTCGTTCTGTTGTGTGTCATGTCGTGCTTTCGTTGCTTCCATCTTGTTCTGGGCATCGGGTCCTTCATCATCGCATGGACTCTGGACTCCTCCGTGACCCGGTCATGGTGAGCTTGTCTTTCCTTTGCCGGCCCCCCTTGAGGTGCTTCCCGCTGTTCAATGAGTTCATTGAGCATCCCAAAGGTTTCCTCATCATTGTGTTGCTTTTGGGTCACCTCGAGTCTCTCCACGAGTTCATTGAGTTCCTCAAATATTTCTTCCCCCTCATAGGGTTGGGGTGGTGTCTCTGCAGGTTTGGGGTCGCTTCCCCGGGTGGGGCCTGTTCTGCCTTCTGTCTCCCTTTGATCTTGTTGCTCGTGCATGTCTCGTATAAGGAGCATCTCTTCATCCTCCCTTTGTTCCATCATGGCTTTTATTTGCCTGTCTTCTTCATCTCTGGTCTGGTCGGCCTGTTGCTGCTGGTTGGGCTTCGGGTCCCGTATCATTGCTTGCTCCTCTTCATTTTGCTGTGCTTGGTCATGGTGTGCTTCCCACCTGAAAATGTGCTTTGTTTTCAGTTGGTGGGTCCAGGTTGTGGGTTCTCCTTGAAGCTCGGTCATTTTTGCCGTGAGCCTGCTGTTTCCTCGGGCTTGCTGTTCACGGAGTAATGTGGTCACATATTTCTGGACCGCGAGCTTTCCTTGTAGTTATCTGCTGTCCGAGTCTTCATCTGGTACCATGGGTTTGACTTGTATTGTTTCGTCATTATCCCACGCCTCCGTGAGGGTCCCTGTAGTGCAGGCTTGCTTGGCTGCCTCGTCAGCTTTTTCGTTTCCCGCAATTCCTGTTTGTGCTTTGACTTTCAGTAAGGAGACCGTGTGCCCCGCTGCTACCAATGCCTCAATGTTGACCAGTATGGCATATAGGAGGTCTCTTTGCCGGTGGTGTTCCATGCTGTGGGGTTTTGTTCTCATGTTCTCCAGTTGTCTAATGGAGTTGGCACTGTCCGTGCAAATGGTGAGTCCTTCGCCACTTGGTGGCGGCGGGAGTGTAACCGCTTTCTGTATGGCAAGAAGCTCGGCTCTGTTCACCTCTTGGTCCTCACCTTCCCATCTAATCATGTGGGCCTCCCCTTCTCCGGACCTGGGGTCCCATACCGCAGCTCCTGAGGCCCATTCTTTGCCTCCTTCCTCTGTCTCAATTTCTCTCTTGCTGCCGTCTGTGTATAGGTACGAGGTCGCTTCGTGTGCCCTTTGAGGGGAGGGGTATGTCAGTTGGGCTGGTGTGTCACTCGGGGGTAGGTTCCTGGGGTCCTCTGTTCGGTCTCTCGTAAGTTCCCATCTTCTCCCTTGGACCCCCGGCTCGTGCTCGGGCCAGAAGTCGGCGGGGTATCTGACAATTTTTGACCTCGCCACTTTGTCCCATAGCGTTTGGGCGTCAGTCTGTCTTCTAAGTCTGGTGTGTGAGGTGTTCGCTTCTATCACCTGTTGCACTGTGGGGGGGTGTATGTCCCATTTTCCTCCCCTGCTTCCGGGGAGGAGTTCCCATTTGGCTGGTCCGTCTTCCACATGGAGGTGGCTGTCCTCCCACCAGGTTTCAATTTCTGTCTGTACGTTGTAGCACTGGGGGCAGAGGTCGTTCCTTATGTGCGGCCCTGTGTTGCACATTCTTCCCATTGCATCCGTCATGTCCTTTGCCTTAATCTCCGGGAGTTCATATCTCTGCCATGGTCTTGTGTCCACAATACAGTCAGTACCGAGGGTGTACCCTTCTTGGTTTGGTTCGTTCTTGTCGTGCTGGTTCGCCTCCCTTGCCGGCTGTTTGACGGTTGTGGTCGTGCGGACCTTGCTCTGCGGGCAAGTTGTGAGTGCGTTTCTTATGCAATCCGCGGCAATATCTGGGTCCCCGCAGTGGGCCTGCCACCCCGCTTTGTTGGCAACAATCAGGACCCTGAGGTTCCAGTTGCACTGTTTCGCTTGCTGGTGGGTGGCACCCATCCAGTGGTCAGGGGGCAGGAATGTGAATTTGCCTTGCGGTATTTCAAACAGTTCGTGCACTAGGTGCCCTGCATGTGCGTTGTATAGTTTCCTATAGGGGTTTTTTCATACGTCGGGTATATTCCGACCCCGAATACCGGGTCCTGTGTGGTGGTGGCTGCAATGGCAAAGTCCAGTGCCTTTTTGAGGTCCTGTGGCGTGTATTCTGGGTTGAACTGGTAGGCCCCCAGTTTCATCCAGTTTGCAGTCCAGGCTGAGCCTCTGGCCCCGAACACTTTGTCTCTGTCATACTTGGCGTAGTAATTCGTGGTGTTGTGGTGGACATTGAGGGGTGAGGCGAATAGTTCAGTGGTAAGTCCGAATGCCTGTTGTAGTGCCCTTTGCATCTGGGCGGGGAATGTCCAGTGGTTTTGTAGGTTCTTTTTCCTTTCCTCCTTTTCTTCTTTGCTTGAGTATCTAATAAGTAGGTGCCCTACTTCTTCCTCAAATGTGGAGACTTGTATTTTATGGTCCTCCCACATCTCAGTGCGTAGCGTGCGTTGGTGCGGGGTTTGGTGGTGTGTGGTACCCACTGCTTGGGTGTACCTTTCATGTAGCCTGAGAAGCTTCTCTTTTGTAAGGGTGCCTATGTACTTCCCGTTTCTGTGGTAGCTGTGGGCGAGGTCCCCTTCCATCCGCAGTTGGCAGTGGTGTTCTCTGTTGTCCGCAATGTCCTGCTCCGGGTTGGTTTCTGTCGGGTCCAGGGTGAGGTTTCCCGCATGTAGTGTGGGCCAGGCCTGTCCCAGGTGAGGCCTTCCGGCCAGTATCTCCCTGAGACCTCTGGGGTGGGTCACTTGGGAGCCCCTGGCTCGCAGCCTTCTTGTCAGGGTTGGGAAGGTGGTCGCACTTTGGCCCCTTCGCTTAGCTAGTTTTAAGAAGTCAGTTATGGTTTCTCTTGTACTCCACGAGTAGGAGTCTTCCCCTGCTAGGTGCCTCCACTGGGTTCTGTACTGTGTCACCTGGGAGTGGGGGTCTGTTGGGTCAATGAGTAGGGTCCTCATTGCCACAATTTCTTTCGGCTTGTCTATCGTTTGGCCCTTCTCAAAGCTGTCTGCCTCCATTTTTTCGGCCATGGGGTCTACCTCATCTATCCACTTAGTTTGTAGGTGTGCGTGGAGGTCTTGTGAGACCTCCTGCTCCTCCCCCCACGTTTGACCGGTGGTTTCTGTCTCGTTAATTCTTGTAAGCGGGTGCAGGGAGAGTTGCCTATGAATTTCTTCTCTGGGGACCAGTTTCGCCTCCCATTCCGTCATTTTAGCCCGTAGCCGTTCCGGGTTGAGGCGCGGGAGGTTGGTTCGCATTGTGTGGGGGTCCAACGGCCCCTCACTAGGCATGCTCCTGTATTGTTGCTTCAGTCGTCGGTTTGTGAGGCTGTCATAGAAGTCCCCTGGCTTCGCTATGTTTCTCGGCTGGGCTTCGCAAAGGTATGGGTATAGGTGTGCCAGGCCTTTTGCT
>LGRX02013412.1:0-13797 GCA_001247695.2 Cymbomonas tetramitiformis | reverse complement strand
GGCCTTCGGCCCGCAATTTTCCCTCCCCCCCCGTTCCCGGCTCCCCGCGGGCCTTCGGGCCGCAATTTCCCTCCCTTCCCCCTTTCTCCCGGCTCCCCACGGGCCTTCGGCCCACCGAATTTTCCTCCTCCCTCACCCTTTATCCCAACTCCCCACGGGCCTTCGGCCCACCGTCTGTCAGCGTCTGCAAAAATAGAGACAAAGCCAACCAAAGAAATTTCTGAAAGTGGTAAAAAAATTAAGTTTTTTTTAACCAAAATTCCGAAAATTTTCGAAACCCCCAAAAGGCATGAAATTCATAAAAAACATAAAAAAATCGTTGGGGTTCATGGATGAACCCCAAAAAATACATTTCATGAAATCAGGCGTAAAAGGTATAAATTTGCTATCGATTCTCGGAAATCTTTTTGAAGCTCAAATATGCGGCAAATATTGTACAAGTTTAATTTAAAATTTATGTTGTCCTAGTACAAAAATCCCCAAAAATCTTCCTTAATTCAGGCTGAAAAAGATGATTTTTTTGGTAAAATTTAGGAATATTTCTTAAACCCTAAAACTGCCGGAAAATCAAATAAAATTACATTGAACTCGGGAAAATCTTAAACCCTAGATTCGGTAAAATTTTCTATTTTTTTAGGGCCTCCCATTGTAAAACTCCCCAACTCCCAAAACTCCCAAACTCCCCAAATGTGTAGAATGGAATCGTCCTTAGATGTAATGTTAGGACCAAATACTTTGTTTAGAGCGGTACTCGGAAATTTCACTGCGTCTTGACTGAGAGCATTTAGCAATTTTGAGGTGTCTCTTTGTGTATACTTGTCAACATCGTCAGGTTTCATGATTGGTTTACTCTTGACTGTGACCATAGATTTGAAAGGTGCACTATTATTGCCAGGCCCATCACGCGAAACCGAACTATGTATTTGTTTATCATTTTTATGATCAACAAAATTACTAAAATAACTACTAGATGGACGACAGTAAGCATTGGATTGATAGCTTTGATTACAAGGTACTTGCATTACTATTAAGGAGTTTTTGATTTTGGTGCTGGTGGTAAATATGGTGCTAAATCGTCTCCGGCGATAAAACTTCTAACTCTTTGTAAAGGACTCATTGGAGCCGCCGCCATACTCCTTGTTGTTACTCTCGTAGATGCAAACGTTCCAAAACTGCTTGGGGAAGTCATCATCTCACCTTGTAACAATGCTATTGCTTCCTTTCGCAGATTTGCACCCGGTCCAGTATCGCGTGACGATCCAGCTTCAGGAGTGTCTGGTGGTAGTTGTTTGGATGCTTGTGCGAGAATGGCGTTTCGTTCTTGAGCGTCTTCCTCAATACGCCTTAACGCTTGATTATCGATTTCGTCTTGTGTCATTGTGTGCATTGGATTCATTAGCATCATAGGATTAGGCCTGGTTGTATCAATACCACTGCTATAGTCCTGAATGTCTCTTACTAATGGTTCCGTGTTTATGATTGAATTTCTCAAACTATTGTAGAATACCACACTGTTTTGACTCGGCATCGTTATCACGTAGTTGTTTTTAGCGAGTTTACCATATCCTCGGAACAGAGTGTCTGAACTTGAGCCGTTGGCAATTCCCATCATTTTCATACAATTGCGTCTTCCGACCTCATCGGTCAAAATAGTTCTCATTATATATTAACGGTTTCTTTTTTTCAAAAGTTTAATCTCTGGGTCAGGTATATCAACGAACTCATCCTCTTCCGATTTGTCATAGAATATCAACTGATACTTACGTTTACTTTTCCTTGATCGATTGAGCTTAAGATATCCTTTCAAAGTCTTTTGATAATTTGACGATTTCTTATCGCTAATGAACACATTAACTTCATAATCATCATAGTTCCTGGGTGTCTTGGAAGCGGTATTGCCTTCTATACCCTCTTTCTTCAACGCACGCTCAGATTTTGCGGCCTGCTTGTTTTCACTGTCAGTCTTGGTCCCACGAGTTTCTTTGGATGGTTTGGAAACAGGTCCTTGAACCTCTTTCAATTCTCGCGGCTTATATTGTCGGCTTAAGGTATCACCGTCACCGTCCTCTATCACGAAAGACAATCCCTTCCTACTTCGGACCTTATACACCTGCGTAGACCATGTTTGGCTCTCTTTGTCAAACGTCTTCTTAGTCACACGTAATTGCACCCGATCGCCTGGTTTAATGTCTAACTTTTGTAAGAGTTTGGCAGTTTGATTGCGTTTCAACAAGACACTTCTAATAACACGATTCTTATTCATGTCATCAGGAGGGGTATCATTGATATTACCTTGGTTTACCGTTTCATTATAGTTCTCGACGATAGAGTCCAAATAGTCGACCCAATTGTTTCTACCTGTGCTCGCCTCATTGATATTAAATCTTCGTTTCAAAGTTTTGTTAAATCTTTCAATTTTACCTTGCCGAGTGTGGTCCTCTTTTTGAGACGTGTAATGTTTGATTCCCTTCTCTTTCAACAATGCTTGCACGGGTTTGTTCGTGAACTCGCTCCCTAAATCGGTACTTAGTGTATCCATTTTGGTTTCCTTTATCAATCGTCTCATGGCAGGAACGATACCCTCGACATCCTCCGATCGTTTATTGTTCTTGTCTCTGACGGTTTTGGATTTCAAAGCGATTGCATACGCTTTGTTAGTATTAACGTTAACCGCCGTCAGAATCACGGCATATCCTTTGTTCACCGATTTGTCTTTGGGTATGAAGGCCAGGTCGGCTTGTATAGAGACCTTATCGACTGGCCCGTAGGTCGGAAAGTAATCTTTACGGGTTACACGTTTGGGTTGTGTCAAAACTTGTGATGTTTGTGTTTTGGAAATAGCAGCCTTGACCTGAGACTCTATCTGTGACTTTATAACCTCGTGCCTTTAGCTTTTTGGTGAATGCATTGGCACCGCTCATACCCACCTTGGGATCCAAATATAGCTCTTGTAGTTTACTCTCTGATATTGGTTTGCTTGTCATACTATATAATAGTGTTACATATAGTATACAATGACTTATCAAATCAAAGCTTACACAAAAAGTCAAGCACGGAAACTCGGTGTGAAGATCAGCCCATCAAATAATCAAAGCAAAAAGATTGATGTTTTCAAGGATGGTAAATTGATCGCTCAGGTCGGACAGCGAGGTGCTTCTGATTACCCTACATACATGGCCACTAAGGGTAAAGAGTATGCCGATGAAAGACGTCGGTTGTACAAAATTAGACACAAGAAAGACCGCAATGTCGTCGGTAGCAATGGGTACTATGCAGATCGATTATTATGGTAGGGTGTTCCAATGTGAGGTTATATTACTCTAGTATTAAGCCCTGGTTCGGAACAAATGGTGTGTCACAATTAGAAAATCATTATTATAGTAAAATCAATCCCCACTTTATGACAATGGTAAAATGTCCCATGTCGTCCAATCAATGTTTCCTTTGTCATAACTGAAATTAAATGTCTTGGATTCCGATCTGACTTCTAATCCTAATGAATTTGATTGATGTCTGATAACAAGGTTACTCATTTTGACTGGGTCGTTCCTTTGATTTAGAATCATATTTTTCATAACATCATGATTGATATGTTCTAAGTTTTCAGTACTCAAAGAGAAACCTTTTATCTTGGTCATACAATATTCATCGGCGAACTTCAGGCTGTATGACTTTGGTCCTGTGCTCAGGAATTCAATACACTTACCATGTTCTTTTTCCAATCCTTGAAGCTCACACTTAAGATAACCTAACCATGGCTGTCTATAACCAGTCCCGTGATATATATGATGGTTCTCTTGAGTTTCTATATATATAATGGAATCAGTATCAAAGTATAATACGTTTGAGAACCCGGTGGCTTCTATCAGCTCGTACAATTTCAATCGTCCATAGCTGGTTATGAACGCGGCCAACACCTCGTTCGTTGAAAATCGTGTGTCGGCATACACATCAGAATTCTCGGTAAAATTCATCAATACCATCTCATTCTCTTCAGATCCAATAAACTCATATTTACAATCGTACCTCTTATTACTGATTGTATTGTAGAACTCACCTGGATTTTGAATGACCTTACTTTTAGATTTGTTTGATCGTTCACCGAGTTTTCCATATAATATATTTTGCATGTCTTTAGCAACTTGTCTCATACCTGGATTGTATTTGATGTTTCGTTTGTCTAACTTGATACCTTCATGAAATTCAAAGTCTTTGATGAATGTATCTATGTCACCATCAGGTGGCCCTGACGACTCGGTCTTGAGTTTTAAAAACTTATCAATGTATGCACCGAACAAATCAGTTGTAGTCTCCTTCCAATGTTTAATTTCATAGATGTCAAGAATCTCATATCCCTTTTCAATAGCCTTCTCCAATTCCACCGTGGTCCATGTTCCGACCATTTCATACAACGGAAAGATCAATTTGTTCGTAACGTGCGGTAACACATCAAACTTCAAATGTTTATTTGGTAGTATCTTACATTTAATCAATCCAAAGTATCCATGAATATCAAGGGATTTAACATCTCTAATGATCTCCGGGTGCCCTTTCGGGAACCGTTTGGTCTTCATTACCGAAGGATACATAGAGTTGAAGTCTTGATATCTGATATATTCATTGTCTTTGCATTTATAAAACAACTTGCCTAAATCAACTCTTGCACCATGATAGGAGTCTCTATCATGAATGGGAGAAGCTAAAATTTGTCTATCTAAGAATGCATTTCCAACATGTGAAGTTTTCAATTGAGCAACTTGTGAATCCCAGTCCGATTCCCATATATATACAAGATTGTAGCCAGCTGCCTTGATGTCCTCTAATCGTTTCATTGTTTGACGATTAACTTCGCCAAATGTCATGCCCGATCTCCGACCCTGTTGATACTGAATATCATCTTTGTGATATTTCTTCAAATCGGCGTGAAACCAACTACCAAGAAATTCATATACGGTGTTTGTTATTTTATCAAATCCATCAACATATATGTGTAACCCCGTATCTTTGAGTTTATAGTTCCGTTTACCATCCAAATCTATGACAAGCTTCGCCGACGTTGTGTGTACTATATAATCCAACCATTGATTCTCTTTGATAGAGGCATTCTGAGATTTGGTCAGTGATTGTAGTATACCCACCGAGTCCTTAGGCATACACTCATTTCTCCATATGTTCACAGCCAATTGAGCCAAAGTTAGATAGCTGAATGGATCGAACTTATCATCGGTGATTTTAAGAAAACAATCTCTGAAATCGAAGACAGCTCGACGAAGAATCGTAACATCATCGTGACAATATCTCGCAAGCTCTTTTGGATGTTCAAAAATACAACATTTACTCTTTCTCTCAAACCACCAATGATATAACTTTGTATAAGCTTCAGGTTGTAAGATTTCTGGATTGTAATATTTGATATCGGGATAAAGACCCATGTAGTGTTCGTTCTCTTTTGTATTGAAAAGATGTGGATAATATCCCTTCGTGATTTCATGTTCAAAGCCGAACATTTCCGGAAGGGAATGCAATGGTCTTGTCATAAACATATATGAATCAATAAATCTTACATTTCCAATTCTCGTACATAGAATGTCTGCACCTGTATATAATATATCTTGTGGAGGCTTTCTTTGGACATTGATGATGTGTTCTACTATTAATCGGAAATCGAAGCGACTCCCGCAATGGGCGACGAAGGTATGATTATCATGTTTTTTGAGATATACCCATTCCAGAAAGTCATCTATTGTTTTGTGAATGACAAACGAACCGTCGTGATATTGGCTCTCGCAATGATTAACAATCAATCTGCCGTTGTCATTCATTGTTTCAAAATCAAAACAAACAATGGTTTTATAGTCCAATACAGGTTTTGGACCAACCTTGGTCATGTAACACTTGTGCTCATGTAGGTTACAAACGATCTTACAATTAGGACATGACTTGTA
The DNA here is from genome assembly GCA_001247695.2 of Cymbomonas tetramitiformis. NCBI lineage: Eukaryota > Viridiplantae > Chlorophyta > Pyramimonadophyceae > Pyramimonadales > Pyramimonadaceae > Cymbomonas > Cymbomonas tetramitiformis. The sequence goes on along the minus strand of LGRX02013412.1, from coordinate 7,852 downwards.
TCCACATATATGTTTCTCGTTGGGATTAAATATAACATTGCACATCTTACATTTGTGAACCTTATCACATGTTATCAGTTCGGTATGAAGATTGTAGCAGTCCTGATTCATAAATTTACGATTGCAAATTTCACAATGATGCCATTGTTTGTTTCCAGGTGTTAATCGTGTTTCTTTGTTTGCAAAGATACACTTTTGAGACTTGCATTGAGAACATGATGGTCGACAAGTCTTGCCTCGAAAACAATCGATTCTAGTGATCGGTTCATAATGATTATCATGTAAAAGTATGTGATAACTATCATTATAACTTGAATAGTCATTGTGTTCGTTGAAGTACGGTGGGTAATACATAATTGGTTCACCATCAAAACGTTCCGTGATACCCCAAACAAATATATTAGTTTCATAATGTTTTTCTAAAATAGAAAAGTCTTCTATATTGATTCCATTTTGATCCATTTTCGGAAACAATTTCAAACGCAGCTGATTAGATATTGTTGTAATATTGCCTCTATGATTGCTGGCATCTCTTTTGAGTTGCTTCCATTTGTTTTCATATTGATTCTTTTTTATGAGATTATCACTCAACATCTTATCTAATTTTCGTTTCCTATGTAAGAGTTCCAAAGATTTAATACCACAATTGTTTTTAGATTCTATCTTAATCACACATTGTTTCAATCGTAATTCTACACCATTCTTCGGAGCTGCCGTACATTTGCTACCTTTACCTTCTGGTGGTTTGGATGAATAGTACTCAACTTCAATATCCTTGACAACCTCGGCCGATTTCTTGGAGCTATCACCACCCTTTGGCGACTGCAACATCTCTTCAAATTTCATCATAACATCTTCACGATTTGAGCCAACAATGTATTTCGATTTTGTATCATCTTCAAAGACAGCTCTCATTGAGATTTGTTCGGTTCCCTTTGTCTTTTCAGGTAGCCAATAGTTAAGACTGCTTCCGTCAGGTGCTGCCCTCTGCAGGAATGTTGTAAAGGGAACCTTCAGCTTTTCAACATCGGTATTGAACTTCTTGATATGTCTTTTTGAATCTCCAACGGTATACTTATTGATTTCATCAAGTCTACTTTGTTCTTTGGCAGGTTTCTTACCTTGCTTTGTCCACTGTCGTCTTGTAACTTTCTCAACCTTCTCTTTTGATTTCCGATACTTCTTCTTGTAATCACGTATGGCTTTCGTCCGATCGTCACCACTTAAATTTTTACTTTGTAAGTCTTCCCAATCTGCAGCAGTGAGCTTATGGCGTGCCTCAGGATTTTGCTTTCTCAATTTAGGGGGCATCTTCCTATACTATATAAATTATATTTTTGTGGCATTACCGCGACTTTTTTTCATTTGTTTTTTCATTTGTTTTCTCATTTTTATACGTTTCTCAATATCATCAATGGCTTTTCGATAATATGAAACACCGGTGTACTCTTCGGTAGGTCGTTGAAATACTGAGTCACCCGTTATTGTGCCAGTGCTTGTTTGGTCTAAAGGTGCTACCATGATAGGAGCTATCCTACGAGGTGCTTTGGTCGGCAAAGCAGCATCTTTGACGGGCTGTTGATACACCGGTTGTCCTGATGGAGTACCATGGTCTAAGGCGGTTCTACTTTTTGCCTTCGGCTTTTTAACGACCGGACGACCACGCAAGCTTTTCAATTTATCTCCTTGTGTCATCTTACCCTTCTTTTTGATTCCATGTTCTTGTCTATATTCTTGAGCACATTGCTTTAGTTTTGTAATCCAAGCCTCCTTGGTCATGTATATACTATACTAATATAAAATCACGCAAAATGTTTCCCGATCAGTAATATATATAATATAATTCAATATTGACAACATTTAACGTATTTGCGATTATCGTGGGTCAGATCAAGAAATTCTTTTTCTTAGGGTATCTTATATCGACTTATGCCTTTAAAGGGCGAAAAAATTTCCGACCCAGATACACTTGAACGCCTTGCGAAAATGAGGGAGAAAGCTCTTGCCACTCGCCAAGCCAAAGCCAAACAAAAGCAAGATGTCAAGATGGCCGAGCAACTTAAAGAATCTCAAAAAGTTGCCGACGCACAAGAGACGATTAAGAAGGCAACGACAAAATCTCCTCAGCCAGATTCCGAACCCGAACCCGAACCAGAAGTGGAACATATCGTTGTCAAGAAACCAAAAGCCCCTAAGAAGAAACCGAAAAAGCAGGTAGTCATCGTTGAATCTGATAGCTCTCAATCGGAAGAAGAGCCTGAAATGATCGTTAGGAAGTCTACTAGACGAAAGCAAAGCCGAGTTGAATCTCAATCACCACCACCTCGTAAGAAAGACGCGGAAATGGACCCGGGTTATGATAAGGCTTACTCTAGTCTATTTCTATCATTATAGTATATGCAGTTCCAAAGACTGAAAGATAAGAATTACAATATTAAGATTCCGAAGAAGAGTGCTTTTCCGATCGAGACTCCGGACGACTTTATTCAATTACCGATGGGAACACTTGCAAATTCCAAACGCGGAGGTGCTAAAACAACAAGCCTTACTCATTTACTACGACTGATGCAATACAACAATGCATTGGAGAGGATTATATTGGTCTCGCCGACGTATGAGAATAACAAACACTATTTTGAAGATCTTCCTTTAGACGAGAGCGACGTGCTTGAACCTGAAATAGACGTGATACCTCAGATTGAAAACATATTAGATGAGGAAGCTCTTGAATACGAAGAGTATGTTGAGAAAACAAAACGTTATAAAAGACTCATGGACATGTTACACAAGAGTGAGATGAGTGTATACGAAATACCAGCCGACTTATTATTGGAATTTGCCGACGAAAACGATAACATTGCACCACCACAATACAAATACAAGGTTACCAATAGACCACCATCTGTAGCAATATTTTTCGATGATTGTTTAGACTCACCTGTGTTTAGACCCAAATCAGGATTGGGAAGATTTGTTATCAGTCATAGACACAAAGGTAAAACAAAGAACATGGGTTCAATTGGCTGTTCATTATGCTTCGCAACACAAGCATACACGAGCAATGGGGCTGGCCTACAACGTGCTATACGATCAAACCTGACCCACATCCTACTTATGAAAACCAAAAATCAAGATGAGCTAAAACAGATAAGTTCAGAATTAGGCGGGGAGGTTTCCCCCCAAGAGTTCTATGATGTCTTCAATCAAGCGGTAAAAGATAGATACGATTTTCTCTTTATTGATCTTGCAAAGAAAGATTGTCATCCAAGCATGTTCAGAAGAAATTTTAACGAGTTTATTGTTCCAAGTCAACCATTATAGAGTCTAAGTGTCAGGGTTATGACCGATGACATATGTGTCATACATGTCATACGTGTCATACCTGTCATACATGTCATGTCATGTCATATATTATTATGACAGTCGGTCATGTCATATATTATTATGACAGTCGACAGTATGGTCGATCATGACTGTACAGGTCGAGTCGCGTCATACATTTATGACAGTCGTCAGTACGGTCGACGATGACTGTACATGTCGCCAGATGATTATGTCATATCATCAGGCATCCCTGTCATCGAGAGTTCGTATGATTGAACTCGAAGATGGCAAAGCAAAGATACATCTTGGAAACAAACCAAGAACCATCTTTAGCTTTCAGCATGCGCAGAACTCGCATGTGCAGCATGAACGAACTAGTCGTTACTATCATGCTGGTCGTTCAACCTACGTCTCGGGTTCACAACCCAATGGCGGTACCATCTAAGATGATGGGTGACGTAGGTATAAAAGTGAGGAAGCGTTGTGCTTCAGCAGATCCTCTTACAGAGACTGCACTCACAAACCCGCTCATCCGTTCACCTGCATTGCTGTCCAACTTTGCAGTGTTTCATTGTATATTGATAATATATTCACGGCGCTTGTATCTACAGCCGTATCAGTGGTATTCTGAAAGTCGTCAAGGCACGATATTCGAGAACTCAAGTGGGTGCAGTGATAGACATAGCATATTTAATATTGTTCGCAGGTTTGCAGGAGGGCGCACATACGACAGCGCTCGCATAAATTGAATATCTGCAGCCCGAATAATATACTTTCGCATATCGACAGCGCAGAAATTGCACGAGGAAATTTTCCGCAGCGCACTCGCAGAAACAGCTGATCGCACATATACGCGATAACCGAGAAGGTGTGCATATGACATATATCGGCGCAGCAATGAAATGTACACGATAAATGGTTCGCGGATATATGCATGTTCGCAGATGCGATAAATCATCGGCAAAATCGTTTCCGCGCGGAAAATCATCAGCGCAGTATCGCAATTTTTATGATTGCACTGAATTGCTTTTGTACGGCTTCATACATGTTGATGCGCGATGGTCACTAAATTGTAGATGGCAGCATGCGCGATGGTCGCATACTGCGCGATGGTCACATATTTTGCAGAAGTTGATCGCAGCATGCGCGCGCTTGCATGAATCACGTTCGAAAATTGTCCAGAATGATATATGACATAGTAATCATCGACAGAATTTTGATTTGTATCATGTCAGCGCTCGTATCATATGCTGATGAATGGCGACGACAATTCATACTTTTCATCAGCAGCGCGCTCGCATTTGTATACAACATACATCAGCGATTTTTGCAAATCATCTCTACGCACTGTTTACAATCACTGCGTGCAATGATTTATGGCCTGTCAGCATAATATATACCTTACATGATTTCATAAAATGCGAGGAATGCTCGATTTTAGCACGTACAGTTTTAATGTGTCTACATGCAGTGAGAAGCACACATGTGTACGCGCGATGAAATCATATGCAGAATGATTGTATATATGCAGGAATGCTAAGAGCACATGATCGCTATGCTGTGGATACATACTGCTGTGAATGCCTTATTATCATACTGCAGCAGATTCCAATGTTCTGATGACCACACAAATACTTTTGATCATCAGCATTATACTTATCAGCAGCACAATGATCTGTGCACAATATGTGTGTGCAGATCAGCACACACACACATACACTCATTTCACTTACAGCAATCATCAATACACAGTGCATATACTTCTATATCATGCACACATCTTATGCTGAATGATTGCAATGTTGTGAATGGTACATACTTTATTATACTGTACAGCTTGATCACGATAACAGCTGTAGTACATAGAGCATAAGCATATTGCAGTGAATGCTAGTCTATATTCGAATCCATGTTGCAAAGGGTGCCTGAAAGTAATCTCAACACCATAATTAGTTTGTCGTGTCCTGGTGGAGCCGAGATGCTCTCCAGGTAACATGTACATTCTATGGTGGATTACTTGAAGGAATGCTCACCTGAGCTTCATGTAAAATCTATCAGCAACTCGTAATGAGATTATCATGGAATTACAACAATCCCTAAACTATATATATCATGTTAGATGTAATCAGTGCGTGGTATGCTGACGGTCTGCATGATAAATTGTTAGGATATTGTGATATCCATAAAGATCTTGCAAAGTGTGTGCAAGTAAACACACACACACACACACTAGTACTAATCAGCAGTACTATACACTGCACAAACACTAGCATTCATTATACATTTTGAGATTCACTGACTCAAAGTGAATATATCAATTATACTGTATATGGTAATGTGGATACCACTTTCCAAACACATGTGCGTGGAAAGTGTCAGCGATGGTGATAGTAATGGTAAACAGGATAAGACACCATGCTGAAGGGCTGGATGGAGTTATCTCCAGACCCGAAGGCTAAATACTGCACCCACAAAACAGCTGGTAACTGTTGGGTGCAGTCCATGCGTCTCATCTCACATATCATCGCTGGAGCAACTACAAAGACTACTCTGCATATTGACAATTGAATCAGACTTGATCAGATCAATATTGCATGCAACTTTCAGATCAGCTTACATGATATCTGACATAGTTATTAAGGACAAAAAAACACACATAAATATGCTGTGTGAAGTTGCTGTGATTGTATCCAGCAAAAGTCCAAATTTGTTCTAGATAAGATATATCACTTTGATAAATCTTAAGAGCACAGACCTATGCTCAGAACAAATCATAGGTTGATATATATTACTTCAGTGGGTGTTTCCACTTAAATCAATAAATATACATAATCAGAAAAGTACATTTGCTGTGCATGGGTTTAAATCAGTAAAACCCAGAATGCTGTCAACTGTAAATGTTGATATACAGCACAACTCACTTATTTGCTATAAAAAAATGTCATATGCAAAAGTGAAGTTCCTTGTAATGATTCTGTACTTACATTTCACATTTACACTGAAATATGTCACCACAGCAATATTTCAGACAGCTGAAAAAGCTGTAAAATAGGTGAAAAAGCTCCACGTTTAATTTCAAAATGAAAAATGTGTGCCTATTTTATGTAAGATTATGATTTTATACCTATTAAGGTATCAGAAAATCATAATGACACATGTCATATCAGTGTGACACCCTAAAATATTAGGTGTTGAATATATATGGGTAACGTTATTGCTATGGCAATAAATCGCTCAAAATGCTGTACGTAAAACACATTTTGAAAATTTCGGATTGATTTTTTTTGATAAAATGAATGTTTATATATCAAATATCAATCCCTGATTTATGCAGCATGTGTAACGCCCTGTAACAACCCTAAAATTAAATGTGTGTAACAGGGGTGTAACGTACCTCCTAAAAAACACTTTACGTTTATGTGGGTATTAAATGCAGTTTTGCTTAAAAATCTTTGCAAAAACGTTATACTGCTTATTTTTTACCTGTATTAGGGTTACTGATATCAAGTAACACCCTAAACACTGTATTGAGTAACAGGGCCACTGAAACTATATATGCCCAAAATGCCAGTTTTATTTCGAAAAACTTCGTTTTTTGGCATTATTATATCATGCTAAATCATCATAGACATGATAATACTATGGGCAACAACCCTAAAACTGTAGGGCAACAACCCAAAAAACTGCAGGGCTACAACCCAAGAACTGTAGGGCTGCAACCCTAAAACTGTAACAGCTGATTCCTATAAGGAATGCATGCTGAATGAGGTATTGGCAATTGACAACTGCCACTGTATTCACACTTCCTCAAGGGGGGAAGAAGGTAAATAGGATTCACACATATCCATTTCATATTCCGATCTGGTGATTTCTGATAGATTGCTTTTGATAAAATCACTGCATCCACAAATAACGTTGAAATCTGTACAACGTTAAATCCACTATCACTAATAAAGTGTAAACTCGGATGGGAAACTATATCCCAATGACTATAAGTTGACTTTTGCTCAGCATTTACATTCTCGAGTAAGTTTGGAATGCTGAACTATATACATAACATATACCTGATACCATGCTTAATTGCATATCCTGGATCAGAAGATGATAGTTATATAATGTATATATATATCCCACCTGATACACTTTGGCATTATAGCCGTACATAAGAGTGGGAAGGACAAGTGCATCGCTGTAAGACTGGTTGATATAGTCCCAGTGTTGAAGGCAGAATTTGGCACCCGAATAACAGTTGATAACTGTTGGTGACCACCATGCAAAACCTTCCAAGCGTAACTCTTTTGTCCTGAGATGCAAGTGAATTGTTCATAAATGTTGACATCACATAAAAGCATTCTGATAAAAACCCTATATATCCATGTAAGTTGTCATTACTACAAATGACATGGGTTTTGAATCGTCGAATGAGTATAACTCCAATGAATTCATTAGTACAGAATAGCTGTAGAGATTATTCCTCCGGCTGGTTTGCAATCATTCACAATCCCTGTACATTCCGGTGACAAAATAT
>LGRX02013411.1:0-10566 GCA_001247695.2 Cymbomonas tetramitiformis | reverse complement strand
ATCTAAACATGTTGCGCATTTCGGGGGACGAATTGAGCAAGTTATGCAAAAGTTATGGCTGATAACGCTCGGTCACCTCCCATACTTAACCATACTTAAGCACATACTTAAATCGCTCATATCTCGAGATCTAGATTTTGAAAAGTTTTTGCAATTTCCGACTCCGCGCAAACCCAACCTTGATATGTACCAGTAGGCACCGGTAGGTAACGGTAGATACCAGTAGGTTCTTGTACTTGCCGGTACGCATCTGTATTTACCAGTAGGTGACGATACATACCAGTATATCCCGGTAGGTTCCTGTACTTGTCGGTACTTGCCGGTACTTGCGCCGGTATTTGCCGGTACTCGCCGGTACTCGCCTGTATTTACCTATATGTCACGACATGTTACTGTACATGCCTGTAGCACTAGTAACCCCTGTAACCACCGGCAATCTCCTGTATTCTCCCGTAGGTTCCTTTATACGCCGTTAGACGACGGTGCATACCAGTATATGCCTGTAGTTCATGTAGTACACGGTACCCGCCAGTACTTGCCAATATTTACCAGTACTTCACGGTATGTAACTGTACTTGACAGTGGAATCCTGTAATCCCAATACATGCCTGTACTTGCCAGTATTCGCCGGTAACGGCCTGTATTCGCCTGTAGTTCCCTGTAAATGACAGTACCCCCGGTAGGGGCCTGTAACCAACCGCACTTACCAGTAGCTAACAGTACTTGCCAGTATTTCCCTATACGTCCCAGTACTCCCTGTAACCTCCTGTATGTACCTGTAAGTGCCTATACTCCCCCGGCCGGTAGCAGTACGGTATGTCCCTGTATGTCCATGTATGTCCCTGTACCCGGCCGACCCGGGTACAGTGTACTTGCCTGTATTTACCTGTACTTGCCTGTAAGTCCCTGTAAATGTAATGGGGTGTGTGCTCTTGGATCGCATCTTGCTCGGGCTGCCGATTAGCTCAACCTTGAGGAACCTATCCAGATGGAATGCCAAGCCCACACAGCATCCCAACAAGACCTTGGTGTGCTGCAATGTACTTCGTTACCGGGACCCCTGTGTCAGAAGGAGGCAATGTCGCCTTTATGGCGCTCACGTGCAAGCAGGCGGATATACCAACAGCGTGTTACGGGATATGTTCAGGTTCTTCATGAACGCCAACGTTAAAAACCTAAAACTAGGAATCTACGGGCTTCACGCCGCTGCTGTTCTCGGGGTTTCGCCGTCATTGCGGCTAGAAGAATTCCTGGCAACCGCTCAACCCACCGGCGACGAAAAGGGGGAGCAGGCACCGCCCATGAAAATTTCGTCACGATTGCGGGACGCTAGACAGCGGTTGGAACAGGCCCAGCACAGCGCTAGTAAGACGCCGGAGCCTACAACCGCAGGGCAGCAACGTGCGCTCCCAGCAGCGGCCCAGTGCGGCGACGAGCCGCTGGCGCCCACATCACAGGGAAGTGCGCTCCTGGCGGCGGTGTAACAAACGCCGGCTTCTCATGGTACCGCGCCGGGTTTGTTCAGCTGGTGACACGCATGACAGTGGTGACAGCATGACAGGCTTCACGAAGATGACCATCTGTGAGATGCAGACTTGTCAGAGAAGATATAGTCACCATCAGGTGACCAGAGAATGATAAGACGAAGATGGCAGTGACTCCTTTGCCGCTGACGTGTCAGTCAGAATGCGGTAAACGGTAACATTGTTAGAGCTGGCATGGGATAATGATTTTCCATTGGCCAGATGAAGATTTAAGGGCTAGAACCCGTTACAGTTTTGGGAAATGTGACAGGACATTGAGATATAAGTAGACTCTGACCGAAGGTCAGGCTAGTGGACTCATTTTTGTTTTGCCTTCGCAAGTACTAGGTGGCTGTTCGCGTGCCAGTGCTAGAGTGCTAAGACAGTTCTGCTCACAGCTTTTGTACACACAATAATTCGTGTTTTGTGATATAATATCAATTTTGATGGATATATTTTACTGTTGTTTTCATACTTTTTCAAAACAATAATGTCCTGCGCGGAGCGGCTTTTTATTTCAGTGTTAATCCGGAAGTGAAGGCCCTTTGGCGAGAAGTCAGCAGCAGTTGAAAGAGCGGATTCGGAAGTCAGGCGACTCCAGGGGCACCCACGGTGCACTGGCGGACCCTTTTTCTCCCCTGAACTTGGTGGTACTTGCACTGAAAGAGCTTCCAGTGACGGCGGCGACGGATCAGCTTTGAATTCACTAGTCATGAGCGGTCTCCTTCTGCACAGTGATATGCTCAACACCTTGTTCTTCAGCGAATCCAGGGGCACCCCTGGTGCACTGGCCTAGCTGCTGACAGGTGTCCTTCAGTTTTTAAGCTAATCAGCACGGCATGAGCTTGGGCGGCGGCAGCGACAAAGTCAATCAGCAGTTAATGTACACCTGGATGAGCAGCTCTCAGTGGTTCTTTCAGCTGACCACCTTGCTTGAAGTGAATCCAGGGGCACCCCTGGTGCACTGGCTTAACTGAAAGGCAGGTGTGTGTCACCTGGGAGCTAATCAGCAGCGGCATCTGCCTTGTCTTACCGGTTAAGAGTGGATCAACAGCTAATGTGCACCTTGATGAACTATCTTCCAGTGGGCTCTCCAGCTGGCCACCTTGTCTGAAGTGAATCCAGGGACACCCCTGGTGTACTGGCTTAGCTGAAAGGCAGGTGTGCTTGGCCTGGGAGCTAATTAGCGGCGACATCTGCTTTTATTTACCAGCGAAGAAGTGGATCAGCAGTGAATCACTGCTTTATGTCTGGAACGGCAACTTACGGTTTCTTGGGCAGCTCCACTTTGTCTGACGGTTAATCCAGGGACACCCCTGGTGTACTGGCCTAAGCCTGAAGCAGAGGAAGAGCTTGCCAGAGGACTGGCAGCAGCATCAGCTCTGAAGGCGACAACTGAGTGGTCTATTCCCTGGTGTGACGCAGTGACCTGGTGGATTCAGAGTTAATTACGTTTCCAGCCTGGAGTGCTGCTCACTACTGGAGTGACCTTCTGCTGCCTTATCACAATGTGTTGGAGAATTCTTCTATCCTTTCTACAGTATTGGCCAGCCGGTGAGGCCCTCAGGTCACGGGCCACCTTCTGAATCAGCAGTAGTGCTGCGAATCCAGGGTGCTCAGCACACTGGCTTAGCTTCCAACTCTGTCAGCGACCTGGTACTTGTTTACTGGACTGGACTGGGGAGTGAACTTATATGCCAGCCATGGTTTCCTTGATTAGCAGTGGTGTTGTGAATCCAGGGGTGCTCAGCACACTGGCCTAGCTCACACCGCTGCATATCAGTGCTATTTCTTGGTGTTGTGGAGTTGCCCTCACTGTCATTGTGCTCTTGATGAACTCTGGCCCAGCTAATCCAGAAGTGCTCAGCACACTGGCCCAGCTTTAACTTTCCTCGCACGAATACTCTGCATCTGCTGCTGATTCAGAGCGCTGAAGCACAGTGCTGGACCTTTAGGCGTCCGCTGCCCACACGCGTTTCGTTCTTTCACTTGTTCAGCAAGGCGAATCCAGGGGCACTCAGTGCACTGGCCTGAGCCAGTCTGAGTCAAGCCTCCAGTCTACTGGGGAACGAGCTTTGCGCTGAGAAGGGGGACTCGCCCTTGGCCCCGTTGACTGAGCATCAACACAGCACTTCACCACGGAGGGAGAGTCAGAGCCAAGCGCTGCTTCTGTCCATTCCAGAGAACGTGAGGCACGACGGCTGGCACGAGAGCGGGCCAGTCAGGACCTTGACACGGAATATATGAGCGCAGAGGGGTCGGGCTCAGAAACCACTCCCTCCGCACCGCCATCTCCAGCAGCAACAGCGCTAGGAGCAACAGCACTCGCAGCAGCAGGAGCAGCCTCAGCGCCTGCAAACCAGTTTCTCTTTGCGTTTGACGACGTAGACGAGATGGATCACTATGAGAAGGAGAGCCACTCACTTGACAAGGAAGACGTCAGACTCCAGTACACCGGTAGTAAGAGTGAGGACAGAGCGCTCTTCATCAGGCGTTTCGTGGACATGGTGGCGAAAGTCCAGCGGGCTTTTGAGGCCAGGAAGCGTAGGTACATGAAGTCAGCATCTTACCATGCGCTCAGTCAGCAGCAGAAGGAGGCCTTCGCTGGGTCCAGACCAGACTACAGATCATTGTGGGACAGCATACCATCGTTTCTAGCAGGGGATGACCATTCCACCTCAGTCGCTTATGACTGGTGGTGCGCTGCCTACCTGAGGAATGGCGTCATGGCTTCACACGCTTGCCATGTCCTGAAGGACGTTACCATGAGAGATGCCTACCAGGGATCTGTGCGTTGTGCGCAGCCCCCTTTTCATGAGCTGGCGCCAGGGTCAACCTGGGCAGTTTGTAAGGTGTTCGAGGAGGGTGATGAGGATGGCGAGGCGTCTGATGAGTGGGCAGGCGAGGGAACCTCCACGAAGGGTCTCACGGGGCCAGATGGCACTGAAGATTCTCACTACTCTTGGGCCTTGAGGGCTTTCGTTGCAGAGCTCGAAGCTAAATTCTTGATGAAGGGCACCAAAGAGAAGGAGGATCTCTTGATCGCCAAGCCGCAGACCAACGAGCAGGACGGCCTCGCCTACGTGAAGAGCTGTCGTCGCAGGGAGGCAGCTCTCAACACCGGCAGGAGGGTGGAGGACTCCGTCGTCAGGCAGAACATCGAGGAATGCATTAAGGGCCTGCGCATCAAAGAATACCGAGATCGCGTGTCCGAGCAGCTGCGTGTCAGCCATCCTGCCCCCAACAGGGTCACTTGGGAGGACCTGGAGGTGATCGTGGAGGTGCAGGACAAGCTCAAGAACGATGCAGAGGCTTGGGCCCTCACACTGCAGCAGGAGCTGGTTCGCAGGCTCAACTGCGTGTACTCCTGCTTCGAGGCCAGGCAGATGGGGCTTGACCTGTCTGCACTGGTATCAGCCATGAGGCGCTCGGGTTCTGCCTCCAAGACTGGGGACAGACGCAGGGACCCCAAGAAGAAGGAGCAGGCACAGCATGGTGGCGACGACGCCAAGAAGCCTGCGAGGGAAGCGAACAATGCCGAGCGTCAGAAACCTTCTTACAGCAAGGTGCCACCACCTGATGCTTCGAAGAAGTTTCAGTGTGACTGGTGCTTCACGCGCCTGCCCCACTCTCCAGAGCGCTGCTACATGGCTACTGCCCGGTGGTATGGTACTGTCACAAGTACCAAAATGTATGCTTTATTATGGGCACTAGATGGGGTGTATGAGTCCCATGAAGGTTTTGAAAAATCATTTAGGACCCTTTTGAATTGTTATTGATGCTGAAATGTACTCTCGTGAACTTTAGGTATGTGTATGTGCGGTGTGCTTTTGGGGGGTGTAACGCCATAAAATTAATTAAATTTGCTGGTACTGTCACAAGTACCAAGCGCGCGCTGACTTAAAAGGGCACGCTATGTGGCCACGAGGTGGCATGCATGATGTCAAATTTCATTACTGGGATGTATCCTAAGTGGTCGTCATGCGTTGTGCCATTTGAACGTCTTTAACGCCAGTATTGGGATTCGATAACATCCAAGGGTGTGATAAAATGGCCTCTCAGCATTTTTTGTAGTAATATCGGGAGCGGTTTCGTACTTAAGTTCCATGTGTAGAGTCCAAGTACGGCAACTTCTCATGCATGTAAAGGTCTTGAAAAATCGATATATGGGTTTACTTTTGATGTCATAAACGCTGGTGAGGCGATCCGACGTTATAATATACTTATTTCGTAGCTTTAGTGCCACGACTACAGTAAGAGTCAACCAATAAGAGAAAGCTACGTTAAGAAACCAGCCAGCTTTTTGGGTGGGGGGGGGGTCACAAGTTTAGGAGAAAAGCTGGCTGGTTTTAAAAGTTAAGAGATTGGCAAAAATAAGAAATATGGAGGCTGGCTAGACCCCAGGACATTTTCTTAAAATATAGCAAAATAAGTACGGCTTTGATGTTAGAAAAGTCATCTTGTGCGAGTAGACCTTCCCTAACATCACTAATAACTTACCGCAATTGTGAACGTGTCGCGTCGTCCATCACGGTAGTGGGCGGTTTTTTCGAAGTGAGGATGTGCTGCGAATCCAATACGAGAAAACTGATTTTTCACTCTTAAGAATGAGAAAAGCTAGCTGGCAAAATAAGCGGTTTTCTCTTATTTCGTCGGCTCTCTTAGGTACCGAAGCTGGGGGGGAGGGGGCTGACCCCGAAATCTCTGTTTTCTTATTGGTTGACTCTTACTGTAGGCTCCAAAATCGACGATAGCCCTCATACTTAAGGAATCTTGAGTTGGACCATTTGGTGGAGATGGGATGTTTAGCATGTCACAGTTTCAGCGACGGGCAGTATGCCAACTGCCCCATGCTCACATCCATCATTGGCCATGTTATACAGCTTCAATTTGAGCCATCGCTGGGTTGAATAGAATCCCAAGTCTGTTCAAAAAGAAATCCGAAAGTAGCGCCATGATTTCGAAGACAAGTGAGACACCATTGTGTAACACAAAACTCCACCTTGTTGGCAATATGCATCCACTGGGAGGGCTACACGTAACCTATGGACCAATGGGGCATAATACAACTCAGTTTGGGTCGTTAAGGTAATGGTATATCATGGATATCACCATCAGGATGGAGGAGGACATCAAAAAAAATTCTAGCATTTTGGTACTTGTGATAGTACCAGATTCGATTCTGGTACTATGACTAGTACCACTGGGCAGTAGCCATACACGGGGTGTCGTGATGCCCGGGTGCCGCCCAACTTCCACAAGGACAGGCAGAACTCCAAGTGGCCGGACGAGGTCAAGAATGCCCAGATGCGCGCCTACAACATCGCACACCGCTTTGATAAGCACAAGATGGGGATCACCACCAAGGAGTGGCTTAAGCTCCCTGAGGCCAAGCAGAAGCAGCCACAGCAGCAGCAGCAGCAAGTGGCTGCCAGTGCCGAGGTTAAGGAGAAACTCGCCGCAGAATTGTCAGGCCTCCAGGCAGGGTCACCTCCAAAGGATGACAAGATCGCCGATGCACAGGCCCGATCAGAGGCCAGCGATGCGGAGACCGAGTACGACTCCAACTTCACCCAACAGGCTGAATACGAGGAGGATGAGCAGGACTGCCCTGCTGGGGGTGGGCTGGAAGGTGGTCATGGTGTTGGCATCGATCACGCACCGAGTCTCCAGGCCAGCGCCGCTGTCGCCTTGGGCAGCACTCAGCAGATGCGGGGCTTCCAGGTCAAGACGCCGGAGGAGTTCGACAGGGCCGCTCAGGTGCCTAGGGCCGTCCCTCCCGACGTACTCAGCAGGAAGGTCCACCTGTTGGCATCCAATCTTCGCAGCTCCGTGCGTGCCTGCTCGCAGATTGCTGCCATCCTGATATCCCAGAACGCCATCGATCTCCCGAAGGACATCGAGAACCTTTTGGCGCTGGAGGAGCTCATGGGCAAGGATCCGAATGATGCAACCGAACAGCCCACCGAGGTCAATGAGCATGAGTTGGAAGACACGCACGCCACAGCGACGCAAGGAGTAAGAAGGGAAGCAGACGGTTCAGGACATCGTGCAACCGAGGAGGTGCCATTGGACGAGATGCCCAACGGGGTGGTCGACAGCGCCGCCGCTCGATGTGCAGCTGCTGCCTACGTGGACGATCTGGGGGTGGTTGACTTCAGTGACCATGGACATGTGCGAGCTGGTACCATCAAGACCTCCGCCTACGACGCACTGAGGGCAAAGATGACGCAGCATCTGACCGACGAGCAGGTGCTATTGATGGCTCAAGTGCAGCCCATCTGCAAGTTGCAGAATGCCACTCTATATGAGGGGCTTGCGCTGGTGTCATCTGGTGGCGAGCTTATGCTGTACCGGGCAATCCTCATGGACACCGGCGCCACCTGTAACATCATCTCGATCTCTGTTGTGAGGCGGCTGGGTCTCACAATTTATGAAGCCACCACCGGCGCCAAGGTCACCAGATGTGACAACAGTCCCACAAAGTTCGCCCATTATTGCTACGTGGACGTCATTTTGGCTGCGGGCACGCCGCACATGACGCTTCACCGGTTGTACGCCTTCGTGACCTTCGAGGCTGAGAACTCCTGGGACCTGTTGATAGGCACTGGGCCGCTGAAGAACTCCCTGATGATTGACATCAAGTTGGGAAGTTGCGTGGCCGTGTCGCATGCACCGAAGGTTTTGGGCATGGATGCTGAGGTGGTTCTTCCGCTGGTCGACATGACGACACCCAAGCGTCCTCACCAGCCCAGGAGGTTGGACCCGGTGGTATGTTTACAATCGGAGATCTTTGGGCATGAGACGGAGTGCAAATGGCTGGGGTGCCCACCCCCGAGCACGAGGGAGGAGAGATTTGCTGCCTCTGGGATTCGGTCTGAGCACATCCTTGACGGCGATGAGTCGCCGGTGGGGTCACCGATGCCTTCGTCAGGGCCATCTGCTGCGCCCCCTAGACCCCGAGTCGCCACACGCGCAGAGGTCGAGGCGGCATCTCGCGTTCACACATGTTCGCTTGAAGGAGGTCGAAGGAGCCACCTGGCGTCACTGACGTCCGTCGAGCTGGCAGGGTCAGAGCGCATGCTTGCGCAACTTTACGCAGCACCAAACCCCTGGGTGGGTGGGCGCACGAAGTGGGTCACCGATAGCCAGTTGACCGGGGGTCGTCCACCTCTGGACGTTCATCTTGACCACAACTGGGCGGACCAGAGACTGTACCTGGACCGACACCATGTGGCGCGTCTTTGCCGCATCCTTCAAGAGCTCCCCGAGGACATACCAGCCAGACCTTCCCAGGAGCATGTCTGCGTGGAGTTCGTCCGCTGCCTCGAGCAGAAGTGGGTGATGGTGGAACAGCTGTTGCCCCCCAACTGGCTGTATGTGGACCAGAAGTTGGATCACGACGAGGATAATGACGACGAGGATAATGACTGTTGGGTGCTCAAGGGGAGCTATATGACACACGTGCCATCCCCTGCCAACAAGCAAGACGTCGTCAAGCCCAGGGAAGAAGGCAGAGCGCTCGACAGCCTCAACTCAATCCAGCGACTGCAGCACACGCTCCAGGAGCTGTTTACGTACCCCAGTGGTGAGGTCGCTGGCACCCTCATGTGGGATCTGAAGGAGCGTGGCCTCTGTGTACAACCAAGTACAGCCACGCAGCACCTCGAGCTGATGCGCTGCACGCTGGATCATGCGCGAGTGTACAACAGTGAGGAGTTGCTGGGTGAGCTTCAGCTCCCTCATTGGTACGAGAGCGCTGGTGTCTGGACGTACCAGCTGCTCAGGTACCTCCGCCCGGTGGACATAGAGTCCCTCTCGACTGGCATCCTCCATCAGTACGATCTATGTGGCAGCATAGCGCCACCTCTGGAGCTCATCGTTCTGGGTTCGAGCACCAAGTACTACCCGGTGGGGGATGGTCTTGGGGGAACTGGTAGGGTGTTCTCCCAGAACGCCGCTGCTCAAGAGTACGTGCGCTTGGGGGAGATGAGGAAGATGCTCAAGGCATCCGACACCAGGCGGCAGGGCCAAGATGCGCTCAATGCAGATGCGCAGCGTAGGCCACCACCGCCCAACAACTTGGCCAACTTCAGGCTCACCAAGCGAGCCCCTGCGCAGCCACCTGCTCCTGCCGCGGGAGCAGGACCATCCCGGGCTGTCGCAGGGCCATCTCGCGCCAGGTCGAGCAGCCACTCGCCACCTCGTTCGTCGCAGATTGCACGACCATCTCAAGCTGTCGCGGGGCCGTCTCGGGCCAGGCCCAGTGGCCATTCGCCATCTCGCTTCGCGCGCATGGCGTACGCTCGCACTCTGTCGCCTCCATCCAGCGGCCATGAGACCGAGGATTTGGTGTCGTCAGATTCTGACAGCAGCCCTCCTCGTAGGAGATCGCCCTCCGCATCGCCTGCCATGACCAACGTTGGCTCGTGGGCGAACTCTGTCCGTGTTCCGCGTGGCTCCCCATCAATTTCTTCGGGAGGCCCACCTCCTACGCCTCCGAGTCCGCCGCGGGCGGGTCCTCTGCCTCGGGCTCCTGGGTGGGTGCCTCCATCCCCAACAGAGTCAGATTACGACGCTACACGAATGGCCACAGCATCTGGTCACTCGTTGTGCCAATTCCTGTCCGTGGAGGAGGTGGAAGCCTTGAAGGATCGCCGCAACCTCACTGTCTTTATGATACGGTTTCGCGCAACGGACTATGATCAGTGCAGGCAACGGCGCATCATGTACCAGCTTGGCGTGTGCAACCAGGAGCGGGGTCTCAGGATGCGGAGGCGTCCAGGCATCACCAGCCAAGTCGAGAGGAAGCACAACAAGACCATCGCGTGTGGGGACAAGGGCTGGCGTCTCCCTCTTGGGGGACAGACTACGTCTTCCGGCCTCCTGGAGGCCATGACTTCAGCCTGGGCTGATTTGTCGCACCGTGACTCAGGGCACAGGTTACCGGGGGGTCATGCGCGGAACGTCGCGTTCGCGCTGTGCAAGTACGTGGAGTTTGAAGCGGCACATGTGCTGCGCTGCATGGCGCACCCGGGTGCCA
>LGRX02013410.1:0-12209 GCA_001247695.2 Cymbomonas tetramitiformis | reverse complement strand
GCTGCGTACTGAAGGCGACACTACCTACTGTTATGAACCCAACGGAGGTCTGATAGGCACCCTCAGCACGGCAAAAGTCAGGGAACTATACAACAGATATACCAGAGAGGTGGGAGATGGAGCGGTTCAATGCCCGACAGGGGAACAGCTGGCCAAAAGGCTGAAATTGAAACTGGAGCATAAAATACATGTTGACACGTTTGAGGAGGAAATTGCGCAGCTACTCATAAGATACTCCAGTAAGGCAGAAATGAAGCACAGAAAACGAAACCTGCAGAACCACTGGACCCTTCCCCCAGAAATGATGGAGGCGGTCCAAGCAGCCACGGGGGCCAGGACAGAAGTATTTGCCTCTCCACTCAACGTACATAAAAACACTACGACATATTACTCGCAATACCCGAGAGACTCGGTCTTCGGGGCTGCTGGTTCAGCCTGGGAGGCGCAATGGGGGCAACTGGGGGCATACCAATTCAACCCGGAATACACGGCCGAAGACCTTCACAGGGCACTAAAGATGGCGATAAACGCTACAAAAACAGCCAAACCCGTCCTAGGGGTGGGAATATACCCTACGTATGCAAAGAGTCCGTACAGAAAACTACTAAACAAGCACATGGGATACAGGGTACACGAGTTACTCGAAGTGAAGGAGGGGCAGTTTACCTTCCTACCACCGGACCATTGGATGCAAGACAACCTACAAAAGCCCAAGCAGTGTAACTGGAACATGAGGATATTGGTAGTTGCAAATGCGGCGGGATGGAGGAAATTTTGCCCAAATGCGGGGAGAACACACGACATATTCAGCAAGGCCCTTCTCAGATGCCCACAAAGCAAGGTCAGGACGGTAGGGAGGGCATGTTACATACACAGGCCTCTCACACTCAGGGACACGGACAGACAGCCCAGGTCGATTACGGAATGGGAGAAAGACTGTGTCATAGACCCGTCCCCATGGACGAGTCATGAACTGCCTGTACTGCGCGCATTACCAGAAGAACAGGTGGAGAACCATGTAGAAGAGATTATTGACCGCTGGATGGAAGACAGGGGGAGGGAAGGTGAACCCAGGGGAGGGGACAGGGGACCCAGACCCTCAACGATGGATGTCTTGGGGGCCAACACCACGTGGAGTAGGGAAGAAATAAGCAGAGATGCACTTAGAAGGTGGGCGCTACAATTCGCGAACCCAAAAGCGGAAGAAGGGGACATGGAAGGGGACCAGTGGTCACAGCGGGAACGGGGTGAAACTGAGGAAGTAGAACCACAGCCTGAGAGTCAGTGGGACAGCAACGGAAAAGGATACCCAGAACCTGACAGAAGATTCAACAGGAATGAGATGGTCTACACAGACGGAAGCCAGAGAAAAGTCAAAAGGGAAAATGGGGAACAGGAGGAGGCAACTGCTGCGGGAGTATGGGACCCAAGAGGGGGGCAGAATGCGGAATACATGCAAAGATGGCAGGGCCACTGCCAAACGGTCAACAGGGCGGAGCTGACAGCCATATACATGGCACAAATGCTGGAGGCCAATACCGGCACCACAGAGGTAAACATATGCACAGACAGCTTGACCTCGCTTTACCAAATACAAAACATGAAAAGAAGGCCTCATGCGTTGGAGAAGCATGTGCACAGGGATATACTCTGGAAAATAATGAAACAAATACAAACGCTCAACGGGGAAGGGACCAAGGTGGCACTATATAAAGTCAAAGCACATGTGGGGATACACGGAAATGAAAAGGCTGATGAGGTGGCAAGAAAGGCCTGTGTTGAGGGAGAGTATGGCTTCAACCACGATAACACCGACACGGTGAAATTACTTGCCATATGCGAGGCCACAGGGAGGCAATTGGAAGGTCACCAGGCAGTACTTAACCACGTAACAAAACGAGTACGGGAGGCAAAAATGACGGGAAAAACGAACATAATACAAAGACTGAAAAGGAAGCTAGAGACTGGACCAGAGGAATGGGAAACCAAAAGACAACGCATTGACAGAATGGAAGCTGAGAAAGCGAGAAGAAACGGAGAGCTGGAAGAACCAGGGGCTGAAGAGGGAACTGAGGAAGACACATGGCCGGAAGAACTAGACATGCAGACACAGGAAGAAGAAATAGAGATTCTGCGAATGGAACAGGAAGAGGAAACACTGATTGAGGCACAGGGAGTATGGGCAACACCACAGGAGGGTGACGGAAACATGCCCCTGACGACGGGGAAGGAAGCAGGGATGCACGAGCAGGAAGAAGACAGGTGGAGAGAGGAGGAAGAAACAAGGTTGAGGCAAGAGGAGGGAGTGACAATTGTGCGGGGGCCTCCACAGGGAGCTGGTGAGCCACTGGATGCCCAACAGCATGCCGAGCTGCGGGAAATGCGGGGGACAGGGCCACCAGAAACCCGGGACATAAACATGGAGACACAACAGGAGGAAGAAGAAGAGCTGGCTGCAATGGCCCAGCAACAAGAGGAGGCACAGGAGGAACTGGTGACAATGCACGAAATGGTACAGCAGCAGGCGGTAGCACAAAGGGAAGCACGACTCGCAGGGGAATGGAGGAGGGCCTCGATGGGAAAGATAAAGGTAGCAGTACAGGAGACGCCGGAGAAATACATGCAACACCTAAAAGGGGACACAGCCATGCATAAACTCTCCAACGAGTACTGGAAAAAGGGGAACGAGTACCTGAACGAACATGATGTGACAGTCCTATTAAGATGTAGAGCGAACAAATTGCCGGCGGGCCCCTATAAAAAGTGGAGAAGAGGGATGCGGACACAAAAGTGTAAATGTTGCGGGATGCCTGGGCAGGTGAACGCAGGGGGTTTCATACGCACGGCCCATGTACTAGGGGGATGTACGGAAAGGGAAATAAGGAACATGGTAATAAGCAGGTCGGACGAGACCACCAAAATGATAGCAATGGGTATGAATAAAGGCAGAAAAGGGGGATGCATAATAAGGACCCATGCGGGGAAGAAAGGGTCAGGGATGAATACAGGCAGACCAATAGAAGACTTCCTACTCACAAGAGGGCAATGCAGAATGGATGGGAGGAACCACCCGGCACCAGAGCATGGAAAGGACACCATACCACACTTTGTGGACATAGTAATGCTAGAAGGAACCGAGAAAGGGAATAAGCAGCCGGGGTACACACACCAACGAGCAATGGCGGATGCCGGGCATATACACCTAATTGAGGTAACCTATACGGATGAAATGAGCTGGGAAGAGGCACTAAAAACGAAGTATACAAAGTATGCACCATTGGTAAAGCTATTGGAATTGTACGGGTACAAGGTGACGCTACATGTGATGGTATTCGGGAACACGGGTACGATATATGAACACACGGAGAAGATTCTGACCAAACACCTAGGATTCGACAAACAGGAAGCACTACACCTGCTCAGAAAGATACATGACCTCGCTACGGGATATGCAGTTAGCCTTAACAGACTATATAGGAAAAAGGTGGACACCGAACCGGATTAAGAGAAAGGATCGGAGAAGAGTCATGGGGACTCACAAAGCCCCACACCCCGAAAAAGGGTGTCTCTTTTTCTTTTTTTCTTTTGGGTCCCCACTTGCTGACCGCCTCATTGAAGTGGGTGGGCCAGTGCCCCTCTGGGCATGTTTTCTGGTAGTGCATCCACGCGTTGGTGGCCATTAGGGCCCACGCCCCACAGCTATAATGGTCTTGTGCACTTTGGTTGCCTATATTCATCAGCTCCACTGTCACTTTCTTGCCCAACGCCCTGGTCAGGTGTTCTGCCCAGTTGGTTAATTCCGCCGTTAGTCTTTGGGTGTTACGCTGAGTTGCGTTGGTTCTCCCATTCGAGGAGTCATATACCCAGAGCTTCATCAGCGTGTCGTTTTCTTTGTCTGGTCCGGCCAGCACCACCCTCCAATGCTTGCCGTCACATACCTGTATGGAGAAGCTTTGGGAGTTCCTGATTAGTCGTAGCGCCTTCGTGGTGTGTGGCCCGCTGCTGTTTTCTGGTTTAAGTGTTTCCCGCATCGTGGCTATTACCAGGGGGGGCATTGGGTCATCCTCATATAGTGAGTGGGCTTGTTGCATTTGGAACATGTTTATCCGTCCCTTTCTCTCGAATAGTCCTTGAGTGGTGGTATCAAACGGGTACCTTTCCGTGTGTTTCTGGCTTCCTCCTCCTGTCATGTTTGCTTTCCAGTGACGGTTTCGTTGCCTCATCCGTTGCTCCACCTTCCTCATCAGCGGCCCGCCTTTTGTTGGGGTGCCTTCCTTTATCGCCGTTACTGCGTATTCTGGTTTCCGTGTTCGAATGAACATGGGTTTGCCGTTACGGTAAATTATTCTGAGCAGCTTGTAGCCATGGGGTGGCTGTGTCCATCGTTTCGCTGCATTCCTTATCGCGGTTAGTTTTCTCCTAGCTCTGCGGCTGCACGTTGTGTCGTTGCGTTCAGTGCCTTCTGTTCCCCCTGTGCGTTCGGGTGTTATCCCTCTCAGCATGAGCGTGGTTATCAGCGTAATGAGTATCGGGGTTACGGCTAGCGCAGCATTTTGCAGCGTTGTGGTAACATCGCGTCGTGAACCTCCAGTGCAGCGTGTCTCTGTTTGCATCTGTGCTGGGTTTGTGGTTACAGCGTTACATTCCCCTAAATCTGCTGCTGTAACTCCCCTAATATTTTTTCCGGGGTGCTTTTTGTATTTGGTGCATTGTCCCACTATTTTGTGAGAGTTTGGCGGTATTTCGGTGTGTTTTTCAGTTTTTCCAAATTTAACGTAGAGCATTTTCAGGAATTCGCTTGTGGTCGAAAGTTGGCAATTTGTCCCCATATTTCGTGTATGTCGCCCCCACGCCTTCCTGAACCTTCCCCCAAGGTTTCCCATCGCTCTTATTAGAATACTGGGCCCTACATCATATTTTGCATATTTTGCTGTTAGGGTTCTATTAGGGTTCGCTGTGGCGTGGCGGTTGTTTCGTTGCGGTTGGGTGGGTGGTATCATTGCTTTCAGTTGGTGGGGGTGTTTATCTTGGGCTGTTGCTGTTTGGTCAGGGGTATAACTGTGTTCATTGTTTGCTGGGTTTATGGTTACAGCGTTACACCGCCTTAAACTACACATTGTAACACCCCTAACCCTACAGATCTGCAACCCTTGGGAAAGCTTTCCATAGGCATGTCATCCCTGTGCCCTCCCTATGCCCGCCCTTGGGAACGCTCGGGAAAATCCGGAAATATTTTCCAAAGGCTTGGAAAGTTTTCCATAGGGTATTTCCATAGGGATACCCCCTTTTGGAGTTTCCATAGGGTTTCTATAGGGCTGTATGCCTATGGAAAAGGACGTTCCATAGGCATGGAAGGCCGTATAATCACCCTATGGAAAAGTAAACATTTCCATAGGACGACTATAGGCATAACCAGGACTATGGAAAACCCTATGGAAAATGTAAACCCTGTCCACAACGCCCACCGGAGGAAAAGGGACCTTTGCCTGGATGATGAGTGCGTGTCCTCCTCCTGCGATAACATGACGAACGAAATAATCTGGGCAGCGGGCAGCACCGGAGATGCAACCGATTCTCTTGAGAAACATGCAACCCGGCGACTGCAAAAGGCGCCCCCCTTGAGGGTCAGGGACTCGTGCGTGTGCAAGCATGCCGAATGCAATAACGGCAATGCTGCACTGGCGGTTGGCCGGAGGGACGGGGAACTTGGTGTCCCCCGGGGGGCTGAGCTCCCACTTTGGACCACCAAAGGGGACAAGACGAACTCAAACTTTGCCCAACAATCCAACGGAATGACGATCGGAAGGATGACCTCCAGGCCCACCCTGCAGGCATGGGGAGGAAGACAGACCCAGAAAGGACACGCCGCGGGCACAGGACGGCCCGCAACTGCGGACTTGTTCGGCCCACAAGAAACCGGGGAGGGGCGCCCAGTACGGAACAGGCAGTATCCGGCGGATGATGAATCCCCCCGGGAGAAATGCATGGGATTAAGGGACCATACACAGCGGCCCGGCTCAACAGGAAGCAAGCGGATTCGCCCGCAGCCCGAGTGGATGCTAAGTTATCCAGAGCGCGCCCACGCCCAGGGGGCAGAAACTGAGGGGGTTAAGGCCCCGAGCGCTCCCATAGGAACCCGGCACGAGGGAATGGGGCCCGCCTGTGCCGTGCACAAACCTCGCCCCGCGACACCTGAGGGAGGGGCACCGATGCTAACCCAAAAGCCCAAGGATCCAAGGGGTCTGGAGAAAAAGATTCGGACTCTCCGACACCCCTGTCACGGGCCCAGTGAACCGCAATGGCGAACGACGCATGCAGAACAAAGGGGCGCCGTGGATCTTACCAGCGCGGACAGCGGAACAAAATCTGACCCTTCGATCCGATGCAAGGACTCACGACGCTCGACTCATGATCGGAAGCGTGACAGCGAAGGTGACGGTTGCCACGTGAACCGACGCGCAGAGGGACGACACTCTTCTGCGCACTGCGCAAGTGATACGAGCCCTACAAACTGGGCACTTCAAATTCGAAAACATCCTCACTCCCTGGCGCGGCAAACTTTCGGCGATAATACAATGGCGTCTGCAACTGGAGAAATTTCGGCAGTCAGCGAACAAGAGACCGAAGAGCCAGGGCCCAAGCTACAGAGGACGGGGGAGAGACAGGTGAACTTCCGCGACAGCGGATTACACCCCACCCGGAGCATCCCAACTGCTAGGGTGCCGTGCATTTCAGGACGACAGGTCATTATTGACGAGCTGTTTACAGGGAAGGAAGTGGTCCCGAGAGTCCCGGACAGGGAGCTCCTCACGAGAAGAACTCTGACCAACGACACATCCCTGTTGAGGTTCCGCACCTTTCCTAGGGGATATGAGCCTCTCCCCTGGAAGGGGACATCAAGGGGAGGAAACGCGGGCCAGACACCTGAGGACGGGGGGGGGAAGCACACTACCACCACGATCCGCAGGAAATGGAAGTTGAACCGGGACTCGCTGAGCGGGACCCACGGCAGGCGGCGAGACAAGAAGCAGCGCCACCACAGGATCTTCTCCAGGCGGCGCCCGTGCCCACGGGGCTGTTCCCATTGACGACAGAGGTGGTGGAATACATTTCACAGGCACCTGTGCTGCTCAAAGCAGGGCTTCTTTGGGCTCATCTCGCAGAAGCGGGGGAGAAGTTACAGGGACAGGTGCACCCTGGACAAACTCCCGCAGCGGGGGCCCTGACCGCACAAGACCTCTTTGAACATCCGGCAGGGGAACCACTGCACACTATCTTCGGCACAGGAGGCGCTCCAGGGGGGCAATATGACTCCCTGTGGAACATGACGGTGCCCCCGGCCATTGACTACAACTGCCTGGCGCACACAGGAGATGGGGACACTCGCAGGTTCCAACAGCTGCTCCTGGCGGAACTCCAGGAAAGACTGTGGAACACAGGCCGCTGCCCCGCCAAGGGGGATATCAGCGTCACGTCCCCTTGGCAGGGCACTCTGAGGGCGACATTCACTGACCCGCTTCACGCAGCCATTGCCCTGGTGGACGAACGGTGTGCCCCGGCGGTGCCACTGGCGCCACCTCCGTGGGGCTATGCCGACCGCTGGAAGCACGGGGCAGTGGGCACCCCCAAAGCCAGTGTCGCCAGGGACGTGCACAGGTGCCCAATGAAGCAGGACAGGGACTCGCTCCCGGCCGACCGCACGGTCATCCTGCAGTCCGTCGGGCTGGTTGGGCAGGGTGTGGCTGAAGTGGCCAACAGCATCTCGGCGGGAGTGGTGCTCGAGGGGGGAGCCCGAAACATTGTTTACATCGGTAAGGGAAGGCCACACTGGGAGGAGGCCAGGGCGACAGCACTGGACGTCGCCATTGTGGTGTTCTCGCGAGCGGAGGAGGCTGACAGGGCACTGCGGCTGGGTCTCCCATATGAGTTCTATGGGCACCCAGTCACAGTGCACAAATACTCCTCCACCGCAGATATCACAAAGTTCCATCCAGGAGTGGGAACTGGAGGTGGTTGCCAGGCCACCGGAGGGCAGACACTGGCACTCTGCAGACAGGGTGGAACAGGTCCTCTCTGCAGCGAAGCGGGAGCTGCGGTCGCAGACAGGCATGGAGGTCTTTCCGGTTCCCTCCCCCCCCATCAGAAAGGGGGGTGGGGGAACTCATCACTCTCGCCCAACCGCTCCCGGACAGGGACAGCAGAGAGGCCTGCAGGTACTGGGTAACGGTGGAGGCTGCCACATACGAGGCAGTCTCGCATCGCACCAAGGACCGTATGTTCTTCCACATCGAGAACGTAAAGTTTCACATCGCCTGCAGCCCGAGGTCCAGGTGGATGACCCAACGAAGCCCACAGCAGCCCCCGAGACAGAGGCCCAGATACGCGGGAAAGGGGCAGGGCAAAGGAGCCAAGGGCTCCTACTACGGTCAGGTACAGCCGACCCAGCTGTTTGCGCAGGACCAGGGGTACGGCAGGCGGCTGCCACCGGAGCCGCCAGCCGCGCAGGCTCCTCGGGCGGGCGGCGAACTAGCGTCGCTGGCCGCCTCCGTGAAGGCTCTCACCGAGGTGGTAAGCCAGCAGGTGCAAGCCTCGGACAGGCAGATGTCAGCGATCACCCAGCTGTCTGGGCAGGTCACGGGGCTGCTGCAGCACGGGGTCCAGCTGATGCCTCAAGGGGGGCAGAGCTACCTGGGCCAACAGCAACAGCCCCAGCAGCTGCAGCCCCCTCCGGCAGCCCCGCTGCAGCTGCCGCACCAGGTGCCATTGGGGCCGCCACAGGCCCAATATTCGCACCCGGCGCAGGGGCTGTACCCACAGTGGGGCACACAGCTCCAGCAACAGCCGACTGCCCAGCCCACTGCCCAGCCGAGGCCCCTGGCGGAGGCCCTGGGCAAGGACCCTCGGCAGTATGGGAGGCCTGAGACAGGCCCCGCAATTCCACACGAGTTTGACAACCCTGACGGCAGGGCGGCACTAAAGCGCCTCGACGAGCTCAGGGCTCAGGTCAGTGATCCCTTGCCAGTTTTGAATGCTTGGCCATCTTGCCAGGATGGTGATCTGACCAGTATAATGCAACCCCTCCACAGGCACACAGAATTTGATGCGAGACGATGGGCCGAGACCAGGCACCGGATAAGGGCAGACGGCGATGCAGAATGCAGACAGGCGTGCACACCTAGTGCACAGCCTGGAGGGGGCACAAGATGACGCCTCCCGGCATACGCTGGCCAGGGAGGCGCAGTGGCAATAGGACATATGATAAATACCTGCAGAACAATGAAACCTATTGCTTATTTGTATTAACAGCCTCTTGTAATCACACCCCCGACCTGATAACAGAGGGTGACCACCCAAGGGAAGGAGAGTTCGAAAAATTTGGCAAAATGCTGCACTTCTTGTCACCGAGTCTCATGCTCCCGGGACACTTTAAACTCGTAATGGACCAGCAGCACACACTACCTATTGCCGCATGCCTCGTAACGATGGGAATCTTGGCTATTACCCACCGCGGGATTAGAATCTTAATAACACGAACGCAACTAACCGGCTCTGCTTCAGGGGGGATTGTGGACTCACACCAAGACCCAGAAGTCTGGGTTTGGAGGAATCAAAGGAAGAACACACCCTGGATGCACAAGAGGGGGAAATGGTATTGGAGAGAGGCGATGGACGGGGGAAGCCTCTTCTATGTCAATAGCACTGCAGGGAGGACCTCCCTCCGCAGGAATTTTGCGGGGAGGAACAGCAACTGTGTTTTTGTTCCGGTCGGCATGCTGCGGAAAGTCAGGAAAGAGCTCGAAGATAGGGACAAAAACAGGAAGTCTCGCAGAGGAGGGGAAGCTACAGATCAACCCTCCACCCCCCCCCTTAGCGGTGGGGGGGGTGAAAAGCGGCCACCCCCAAGGAACCAGACACGGGGCGCGAACCCCCAAGAGGAGGGGGGCCTCTACACGGTGGAGGGACGTATATCAGATGTGCAACTCAGCCGGTACCTTCACACAATTGACCCGGCTCCGCCGGAGGAGATGAACCAGCACAAATTCCTCTCCAAACTTCTGGCCAGGGATGGGATCGATGGCCTGCTCGCGAACGGGAGGTTCGCGTACCAGCCGCTGTGTGACGGAGAGCACTGGAGGGCCCTCTTCTTTGACCAACAGGCCGGGGAAGGGGGGGGCACCCACGTGCACCTCTTTGACTCCTACGGACCCAACCCACGGGAAGGAGCGAGGGGGCATGCGGAGCTGCTGGACGCCACCCGAACGTGGGCAGAGAGAAGGACAAGGCAGGGGGTCCCTACCGAAATCACGTGCACCAAACTCCGTACTCAGTACGATGACTTTCAGTGTGGGGTCTGGGTCGCGGTGATGGCGGCAGCATGGTGCGACTGGACGAAATCCCCAGAGAAGTCAACCTGGCCAAGGGCGGCGCACAGAGCCGCTGGGGGCACGGGGAAAACGACAAACAATAGGGTGGCAAAACAACACAGAATCGTCATGCAAATCGCCACCAAGCAGGAGGAACACGCGGAAGGCCAGGCCGGCACCCGGAGCGGGAGCAGTAGAGTACCCGGCAAAAGGGCAGTGCTCAGGCCACTACAACAAGTGACGGGGAGTGGACAGGCGCCAGCTCAGCAGAAGAGACAGCATAGGGCAGGCGCAAAGACCGTACTTGGCAGCTGGGGCAATAGTGCACGAGAATCTAAAAATGAACCAAATCACCATGGTGGCGACGTGAACGGCGGGGAGGTGCAGGGCGGCATGCCTCGTCGAATGGTCCCTATATCGCATGAGCTTGGGGAGTTCTCGCGGCTTAGGAGCATCTCGAGAGCAGCCGCACACCTGCGGTCCCCATGCTCGGGTGATGCACGCCGGGATTTTATCTTTGCGGCATGGGGGATGGTGGCGACGTGAACGGCGGAGAGGTGCAGGGCGGCCTGCCTCGTCGAATGGTCCCTATATCGCATGAGCTTGGGGAGTTCTCGCGGCTTAGGAGCATCTCGAGAGCAGCCGCACACCTGCGGTCCCCATGCTCGGGTGATGCACGCCGTGATTTTTTCTTTGTTGCATGGGGGATGGTGGCGACGTGCACGGCGGGGAGATGCAGGCGGCCTGCCTCGTCGAATGGTCCCTATATCGCACGAGCTTGGGGAGTTCTCGCGGCTTAGGAGCATCTCGAGAGCAGCCGCACACCTGCGGTCCCCATGCTCGGGTGATGCACGCCGGGCTTTCATCTTTGTTGCATGGGGGATCATGGCGACGTGAACGGCGGGGAGGTGCAGGGCGGCATGCCTCGTCGAATGGTCCCTATATCGCATGAGCTTGGGGAGTTCTCGCGGCTTAGGAGCATCTCGAGAGCAGCCGCACACCTGCGGTCCCCATGCTCGGGTGATGCAGGCCGGGCTTTCATCTTTGTTGCATGGGGGATCATGGCGACGTGAACGGCGGGGAGGTGCAGGGCGGCATGCCTCGTCGAATGGTCCCTATATCGCATGAGCTTGGGGAGTTCTCGCGGCTTAGGAGCATCTCGAGAGCAGCCGCACACCTGCGGTCCCCATGCTCGGGTGATGCACGCCGGGATTTTATCTTTGCGGCATGGGGGATGGTGGCGACGTGAACGGCGGAGAGGTGCAGGGCGGCCTGCCTCGTCGAATGGTCCCTATATCGCACGAGCTTGGGGAGTCCTCGCGGCTTAGGAGCATCTCGAGAGCAGCCGCACACCTGCGGTCCCCATGCTCGGGTGATGCACGCCGGGCTTTCATCTTTGTTGCATGGGGGATCGTGGCGACGTGAACGGCGGGGAGGTGCAGGGCGGCCTGCCTCGTCGAATGGTCCCTATATCGCATGAGCTTGGGGAGTGCTCGCGGCTTAGGAGCATCTCGAGAGCAGCCACACACCTGCGGTCCCCATGCTCGGGTGATGCAGGCCGTGATTTTATCTTTGTTGCATGGGGGATGGTGGCGACGTGAACGGCGGGGAGGTGCAGGGCGGCATGCCTCGTCGAATGGTCCCTATATCGCATGAGCTTGGGGAGTTCTCGCGGCTTAGGAGCATCTCGAGAGCAGCCGCACACCTGCGGTCCCCATGCTCGGGTGATGCAGGCCGGGCTTTCATGTTTGTTGCATGGGGGATCATGGCGACGTGAACGGCGGGGAGGTGCAGGGCGGCATGCCTCGTCGAATGGTCCCTATATCGCATGAGCTTGGGGAGTTC
>LGRX02013407.1:0-43154 GCA_001247695.2 Cymbomonas tetramitiformis | reverse complement strand
GGAGAGTGGTCGGGGAGCTCGGTCGTCTCGGGATGTGCGCGGGTAGGCTCATGCTCACTGCCTTCGTCTTGGGCGTAACTCCAATTTGCCGGTGCCCCTTGGAAGCCCGTGGACATACAATGATCAACCCAATCAAAGAGGTCGTAGAAAACGTGGACCATCGCAGCCAACGTCATGACCCCGTCCGTTGCCTCACATCGAAAAACCTTGCCCACGAACCGCACCTCTAGTAACCGATCCGCGCAAAAGGTTGTATAGGAGGGCTCAGGCATCTGGTCCACCAAGTCACCAACAAGTATCGATGCCCAAGGGTCATGGTAGGCTTTGCGATATTCCACGGTACATCCTCGCACAAGATTGCGAAGTCGATTGTCATACTGCTCGTCGGCGCCCTCTCTCAAAGACGCGGGAGGAGTGGTACGGTCGGTGCTGGAGTCGGAGTCGTCCTCTCTCAAGGACGGGGGAGGGTGGTGTCGTCGGTGAGGTCGCCCATCGGCTCGGGGAGTGGCGAAGGCGAGGCGGGCAGCGGGGAGTCGTGGCCGAGCCTGGAGATAGCACGCACTTATACTGCCGTTAGTATGCTGCAGGCGTGCTAACAATATACTAACGCCCGGCGATAACATCACGAGTAGGGACGCACCTCGCCAATTTGGCATCGTTATGGCTCATGAAGAGGTCGGCGACCTGGGGCTCGGCATCGACCTCCATCATGGATGAAGAGTCAGATTCGCCCTCTCTCAAGGACGGGGACGGGGGAGGGGTGGTGTCGTCGTTGGGGTCGCCCATCGGCTCGGGGAGTGGCGAAGGCGAGGCGGGCAGCGGGAGTCGTGGCCGAGCCTGGAGATAGCACGCACTTATTATGCCGTTGGTATGCTACAGGCGTGCTAACAATATACTAACGCCCGGCGATAACATCACGAGTAGGGACGCACCTCGCCAATTTGGCATCGTTATGGCTCATGAAGAGGTCGGCGACCTGGGGCTCGGCATCGACCTCCATCATGGATGAAGAGTCAGATTCGCCCTCTCTCAAGGACGGGGACGGGGGAGGGGTGGTGTCGTCGTTGGGGTCGCCCATCGGCTCGGGGAGTGGCGAAGGCGAGGCGGGCAGTGGGGAGTCGTGGCCGAGCCTGGAGATAGCACGCACTTATTATGCCGTTAGCATGCTAACGGAGTATCAAAGGGACCCTAACGCCGACATGCAAACATTCCAAAGCAAGGGGGGGGGAAGGGGGGCTCACCTCGCCAGGTTGCTGGCATCGATGGAGGCGGCGACAATGTGCATGATTTTCGCGGCAATGGACACGAGACAATCTGCCACTTCACGTTCCCGTACTTGTATGGAAAATGCGTGGTCCCCGTACATTACCTTGCCTGGTTCTTCAACCAAAATGGACGGGATTGGCAACCATGTCGGGTAGCGCCGTTGGGTGGTTAGCATTTCTAGTGCGCAAGCATGAAACTCGTGGGGAGTCATGCAAGTCGGTTCGTCCTTGGCATGACAACAGGTGTAAATGTGAACCATGCCGACGTGTCTGTACTCCCGCACTTTCAACAGGCCAGCGGTTACTTCACAAAGAGCACGCTGCATCTCGAGTGACGGGCACCTGCCAAGTTCGAAAGCGGCGGGTTAAAATACTTTCAACAGGTCGTATAACAACAAGCGAGCCCTTAAATAGGCCTTCAATATTCCCGAGCACTATATACGGCATCCTACAAACCATATAGTACGACTTTTTGAAACATGCATGCCGTGGTTGCCTGTACGCGACCCGTACATCTCGAAAGGAATGCTAAAACTATAGGGTAAAGCACTCACCTTGGATCATATACACACGCCACCGTGGTTTCCGCCCATTGGCTGACTCGAAGCTCCTTCGTGGGCTTCTCGAAAAGGTGACCCAACCGGAAACCCTCCGGACGACCAACGGTCTCGCAGGCAACAAGTGCCGTTGCCGGCCTACTTGGGCGGGAGGTGGTACCATTCACCAAACTTGGATGTGGTGTCGAGGGTACTGGGTGAGGAGCTGGGTTACGCATGGCCTGGCGGGATAGTCGTGGCACATTGCTTTTGTCCACTGGTCGTTGTTGTTGTTGTTGGAGGGAAAGGCCACGGTGGCCCGGGGCCGTACGAGGTGTTCTTGCGGGCGCAAGCACGACCTCGTCCTCGGATGCATTGGGGGAACTTGGCGAGCCGATTCTTCACGTAGCGCGGAGAAATGCTCTCCTTTTCGGGGCATTGCAACCCTATTACCCCGCGACCCCCCCTCCCCCCTCCCCCTACCTTCATAGTAATTGGAGTATAGGAGGTCCGAAAGACCTTCGTTAGGTAGCACGTCACTAGGATGAGCATAACAGGCTAACGACATGCTACGGAATAGATTCTTTTGAGGAATCTTCTTCAGATGTGTCATAATTTCCGAGTTTAGCATGCTTGTAGCATGCTAAACTGTCTCGTAGCA
Source organism: Cymbomonas tetramitiformis (assembly GCA_001247695.2). Taxonomy (NCBI): domain Eukaryota; kingdom Viridiplantae; phylum Chlorophyta; class Pyramimonadophyceae; order Pyramimonadales; family Pyramimonadaceae; genus Cymbomonas; species Cymbomonas tetramitiformis. The sequence continues at coordinate 40,692 of LGRX02013407.1, read as the reverse complement.
CGCCGGTAACACGCCCGTTACACGCCTGTAGCACGCCCGTAGCACGGCAGTAGCATGGCCGTAACACGGCCGTAATATGTCCTTAGAACGTGTGCTAACTGGAACATCGCATGCTAAAGACATACTAAAGAAGCGAATCTGTTAGGGAATATTCCTCCGGCGTGTTATCACGTCCGTGTTTAGCATGCCTTTAGCATGGTTTTCAGTCCGTAGGACGCCCGTAGCACGGCAGTAGCACGCCCGTAGCATGCCAGTAATATGTCCTTAGCACATGTCCTAACTGGAACGCCCATAGTTAAGGCCCATATATGCACGTGTTACCGCCGTGCTAACGGCGTGCTAAGCTCAGACGTGCTAACACATAATAGGAATATTCCTGGAAAGATTCTTATGTTAGCATGCCGTTAGCACGCCGTTAGAGGTCATAGTAATTATACACATTTATATATACATATGACCTCTAACGACGTGCTAACGGCATGCTATCAGGAGAATCTTTTGAGGAATATTCCTATTATGTGTTAGCACGTCTGAGCTTAGCACGCCGTTAGCACGGCGGTAGAACGTCGGTAGCACGTGTATATATGGGCCTTAACTATGGGCGTTCACGTTAGGACATGTGCTAAGGACATATTACTGGCATGCTACGGGCGTGCTACTGCCGTGCTACGGGCGTCCTACGGACTGAAAACCATGCTAAAGGCATGCTAAACACGGACGTCCTAACACGCAGGAGGAATATTCCCTAAAAGATTCGCTTCTTTAGTATGTCTTTTGCATGCGGTTAGCATGTCGTTAACACATGATGTGATAACGACATGCTGACGCCATGCTAACATAATGTGGGGGGAGAATGTTTTCACAAATTTCCCTATCACGCTAAAGCCAAACCAACATAAATTGAAAATTTTCAGGGGGCATCGATCCAGTGACCTCACGCGCAAAAGCACACATCATGTCCACTCGACCACGTGACCATAACGATGGGCATTCTGAGACGATGACGATAGTGAATCGATCGATGAGGATAGACGATGACGCGAGTGAAGGGCTTGGCGAAAATTAAAAAAAGAAATTGAGCGTGACGTCGTGACATCGGTGTAGGTGATGCAGAATTGAAGATTACGATACGATCAGCGATGGTCAAAATCGCACAGTAGAAAGACATCGGAATTCAAAATTCCGAACACGCAAACGGCTATGTGCTATAGACGATATCGGCTAGTGTGCCATAGACGTCTAAACACGCAAACGGCTAGTGCTAAGTACATGCTACTGTCGCACTATACGCACCTTAACGCCGCCAAGGACTCCTCTCTAAGTTCGTACAACAAGTTCGTACAGTTCCGTATAGTTCGTTCTTCCAGCGCAGCCCTTTAGGTACAACATCTAACACCAACACCTACACCTTTACCAACACCACACCAACACCTTTAGGTACAAAGAAAAAATGAGTCACCCAACCAAAGATGAGCGCGAGGCATACGAAGACCTATGCGAAAGCATGGGGGAGGAGCAATCCCTTGCGGGGTTGCTCCAATATGTAACATGGCATAGGGCGAAAGACTCCGCACCCGATTGCGCGGCCGCCCCCGCCAAAGCCGCAAAACCTGCGGGGAACTTCAAACGATTGGCCTCCACCAAAAAAAGGAAGGGGAGAGAAGGAGCGGTCACGCGCGTCCGTGGGATCGTCCAACCCCACGAGCGGGCGGTGCGGACCGCAATTAGGAAAGTGATCGGTATAGACCCGCCCATTGAGGAACGCACCTCGCTTGTAGTCACGTTTTTCTTGTTTTCTTGTGGGTTATTCGTTAATTAACTTGTTGTTCTTCCTTTGCGCGCGCAGTGGCCACGAAGGATTGGAATCCGGTGGTCCTAGTGGGGGGCCAACCCGACCTCTACCCAAAGTTGGTCCCCACTATCGCGAAGGAGGCGGGTTTCGATCCCGCCTCCGACCCCACAATCGTTCCATACATTCAAGGCAAAGTCCGCGCGGACATAAATAACTTCCGCACCGCGTGGAAATATGGGCGATGGTTGAAGGAGGGGAAGGAATGGGTACACAAGCCGTGTCCCAACCACCCGTATTCCAAGGTCGACGGGGTGGAAGGGCTAACGAAATATCGGAGCCCACTGAGAAGGCGAAAATCGCCGCCTTCAAAGCAGCAGGGATCGAGACCCTGTCTCTTCCCAAGGATTGGGAGGAAGGCAAGGGTACGCTGCTGGAAGCACGTAAGTTTCTTGCCTCTTGCAACGCTTAGGACTGTCTTAGCACTACGTTATCACTACTTTATCATACTGCGTCTGTCATAACATAGGGTTCACCTTTCGTGTTGCACGTCCGCGTTAGCACGTGCATAGTATAACATATCACGTTCATAGCATATTAGCGACGTAATATCTACCTGAATATGTCAATACTTTTTTGCAGGCGATTATCTTTTAGACCATTGGGTCAAGCAACTCAGCCATACTGTGGCTGAGGAGGAGGAGGAGAAGGAGGAGGCCACCAAGGAGGTGGTGGGCGGGGAGCAAGCGGTTGTAGCCTCTCCCTCCAAAAGATCAAGGCATGGAAAAAAAGAGAAGGGGGGGAGCCTTCTGAAAGTGACCAAGAGGATCACGCCGACCTCGTGAAGAGGTACCCGGTTGGAACACACGTATGGGTGTTCTGCCGGAAAACCGATGACGACGAGGAGGTGGATCCCCCCCTTGGTGAGGATTGCTACTTCACCTCGAGTGGGTCCCTCAAGGCGGAGGTCCCGCTCCTCGCGGGAGAGGTCACCGCATGTGACCTCTCCGCGACGGTCGGGCACTGGGAGGACCCCAAGGCCCTCAAGCTCCCCCCCCTCTTCCTTGCCATAGAGGTATGCAAACTCTTCCCTTGCTCGCTGTAAGTTTTTATTAGTTAGTACGTCTTTAACATGTCTTTAGTATGCTCATAGCATGTTATTACAGTGATACGGTTTCCCTTGTTTTTCTTGCTTGCCAATTAACTTGAATAGTGTTTTTCCTCAGGTGAAAAAAGTGAACCACCGGACCGGAACCGTCGGCGTTGACGAGTTCGGTGGGAAAGCCTATGGTGCTTTGAACACAATCATAAAAACACCGAGGTCTTTTTGGAGACGAAGGATTCCAAGGAGGCCAAGGCATTTGAAAAGTTCTTTTACGCCGCATTCCGCGGGGAAAAGGACGCCGTCCTGGAGAAGCAGCCGGTGGCGCTAGTAGTTGACGCCCCCTACATCCGCAAAGGGGCGGTTGAAAAAGCCTTTCATGGCTCAAAGTAGGATCACTTGAATCCTTGAACATTGGCCAAGGTCTTTATCGACCATGGTCTGTATTAATACCTTTTTTTATTCAGTTTGTATTGCTAATAGTCTTCACTTGCTTTCCTGTGTACAAACCTGCTTAGTTGAGCATGCTGGTCACAACTTTGTTCCCCGCGTATACGCGTGTGTTATGCGTGTAGTGCATGCTAACACCGGTGTTAGCATGCCATTAGTATGTTGTTAGCATGTCAATAGCATATCGATAGTATGCGTTTGGTACGTGATCATTAGCACGAGCATAGCATGCTAAAGGCATACTAATGACATTATATGCACATGCTAACATCAGTTATCATATCGGCATTAGTATGTATGTAGTACGTCCACAGCATGTCGTTAGTATCGTATCGTTAACATGTGAATAGCATGTCGATAGTATGCGTTTAGTATGTACTTGTTAGTACGATCATAGCATGCTAAAGGCATGCTAATGACACTATATGAACATGCTAACATAAGTTATCATATCAGTGTTAGTATCCGCGTAGCACGTCCATAGCATGTTTTTAGTATGCGTTTATGATGGTTGCGTTAGCATGGACATATTATGCTAAAAACATACTAATGCAATGCTATGGACATCATATTGGCATACTAAACCACTTGGCTTGCCATTGTTAGCATGTCCGTAGTATGCCGTTAACATGCCGTTATGATGCCGTTAGTATGTCGTACTAAGAGCGTGCTAACGCCATGCTAACGTTGCGTTAAAGTGTCGTTAGCACATATCGGTAGTATGTCGTTAGCATGTAGTTAGCATATAAATTCCAGTTAGCATACATGCTAACGGCATGCTAACGTTGTGTTAATATGTCGTTAGCATACATTGTTATAATTCGTTAACATGTCGTTAGCACGCGTTTAGCATGTCGTTATCAGCATACTAACGTTTTCCAGGACCGTAGGGCTTGGGGCATGCATCCCCCGGGGCATGGGGCATACAGGGCAACCTTGGGGCATGCATCCCCCGGGGCATGGGGCATACAGGGCATCCTTGGGGCATGCATCCCCCGGGGCATGGGGCATACATGGCATGCTTGGGGCATGCATCCGTCGGGCTTGGGGCATACAGTGGCATCCTTAAAGGCTGCATCCCCAAAAAGGGGCATACAAAGGTAACATGGGGTATGCATCCCCGGGGCATGGGGCATACAAAGGTAAACATGGGGCATGCATCCGTCTGGGCATGGGGGCATACAGGCATCCTTGGAGCATGCATCCCCCCGGGCTTGGGGCATACAGGGCAACCTTGGGGCATGCATCCCCTGGGGCTTGGGGCATACAGGGCAACCTTGGGCCATGGGGCCTGATAGGGGCAGGCGGGCACGCACCTGCAGCAGCATGTGTAGCAGAAGCTGGTACTTGGGCTGCCCCTCCCTGCCGCTTCACTTGTGCTGAAGGGGCACACACAGTAGGTATCAGGCGAAAACCCCTTAGCTTGAGGCAAGAACATGGCAGAGCCGTACAGTCATTGGGCACGCAAGGTCTAGGCATACCAGTACGAGGATCGGCACTGGGCCTTTTGAGGCGGACTGGCCCCGGCGTCGGTACTTTGACAGCGCCAGCCTGAAGAGAATGGGCAACTATTGCAAGAGGAAATATTGGTGTAGTTAGATTGACTTAAAACAAGACAGCACAGAAAACCAAGCATGCATACGGTGACTGTGGGAAAGGAAATACCCTTTCTGTCATGCTCGCGTTTCCTTTTTTTTTTGGACTGTCACCGCAGCCGCGCCAGGCTGTTGAGGCGGACCAGCAGCTGTGGAAGATAACGGGGTCATTTTGTAGCTACCCCCTACCATTTTTGTAGCTACTGTGACATTTTTGTAGGTGCCCCAGAACCGACCGGGAATTTCCCCCGGAAATTCTGGGACAATCTTCGTTCCCTTATAGGGGAAATCTTTCCTGGAAATTCCCGGGGTACATCCCAGTGTTGCAGTGTGCGCAAGGATGCATCACCGCACGGCGCCCTCAGATTTTTGTAGCCACACCACCCAACGCATCCTGCGGTTCGGAGGCAGGCCAGGTCAGACAGATTTAAGATTTCACGATTTTCAGAAAAACAGATTCTATCGTTTATGAATTTTCGTCGAGACGTCGACCATAACGTTCACTCTTACATCAACTGTATGTTGACCGTTCGGACCGCCCGATCGTAACATCGACCGAACGTTTGACTGAATGACCGTTAGATCGCTAGTCACAGCTAGCAGATTCGATCGGATATTCAGGAGTCACGCGGCCGCGGGCGCCGCGGGGCCCGCGGCCTTGACGAGCTGTCACCACTGACGATCACCGATTAACAATTGACGCTATCTTTAATATCGTGGTTTGGCACGTTTCTCAACACTTCAAGATAGCACCTTCGCTTGCGGCGTGCTTTCTGCCTCCATGCTTGCCTGCTGCCTGCAGTTGTATTTTTTACTGACTAACCGGTTTTACGCGCCACTTGTCTAAGCCACTATACTAAAGTCGTTGGACGTACTTTCCGGTATGTGTGTGTTGATCCTGACGGGGGCGGGGGCCTCCGAGTGCAACTATCTTACAGCAGGCGCATCCCGCTAGCAGCCGAACCTTTCCTGCGTTGAAAGGATACTTGGAGACCGTCGGGGTTCTCCAAAGCCTGACGGTTTGGGTCCGATTCGTAGCATGTTTCTTGAGCAGCGCCCTGTTTTTTTGTTCGTTGCCATAATCCATACTGTGCCTTTTCTGAAGCCGCCTGCAACGTTGCTGGTGGTACGTATCTTTCTCTCTGACCACTGAAGGGATGCTTGGAGAACGTCGGGCTTCTTAATAGCCCGACGGGTTGGGTTCAACTCTCAACATCTTTACTAATCAGCGTTTCGTTTTTTGCAGGTTTTGTTTTTACGTCGAGCATTTTCTTTTTGTCGCCAGCAGCGTTGCTGGCGGCATCCTGTGACTTCATGCTCTGCTCAGCTGTCACCGATTGATGTTCAGAATTGTAGATTTTCAAAATTATAGATTTCCAACCTACTGTTCCGATGCTGTTTTCAACACGTCTTTTATGTACGTACACACTCACCCGAGGGCGATTTACGGACAGCAATAGGCTGTCGGTATTGGGTTCGATTCCCAACGTCCTGACTGATTCGCTGTCCGTGTGCTGCAGGAAACATTTTTGGTTGTGCAGATATTGGAACGAACAGTGTTCTCTAGTTTCCTAGGTTAGATTTTCATATCGCCCACGGCTAGTTGAATCCTTACATTATTAGATACTAGCAGCCTAGCAGTAATAAGTAATTATGCTATTCTTTTATGAGGGCGTAATCCGTATTCTTTTTGTATCTTAATCGATCTGAAATGCTTGCTTGCTATTTCTCCTATGCCTCGTGCAATATGAATGACCCCATGTAATCGTATAATACACCTGTGTTTTATGTCATACTCACGGTACTACTTGTTTAGTAATTTTGTTTTTCAAGTCATATGCGCGGTACTATTCGTTTGTGTTTCTCCACGCTCGAAATATTATTTCTGATTTTTTGTAGCTAGCTCCAAAATAGCATACCGTATGCCACTTCCGACACTTTTGTAGCTGTAGCTACAAAACGGGCCAACCCGGTAGTTTTTGTAGCTATAGCTACAAAACGGGCCAACCCGGCAGCTTTTGTAGCTAAGCTACAAACCCGGGTAGCTACAAAAATGGTAGGGGGTAGCTACAAAAACGTCGTGCTACCGCTGTGGAAGGAAAGATGCGTTCTTTAAAAGAATAAAAGGAAAAAAGAAGACGATGAGGGAAAGGCAAGTAGAAGCAATATTCTTACCAGCGGCTGGGTGAACCTGCGTGGGAAGCAGGGAGTGCCCAGTAATCCGTTCGACGCGGCTAAACCCCTCCTGGTCCAATCTGCTGCCGCGGTGGACCTTGAAGTTACTCCTGGCGAAATGGTACTCCAAGGCCACGCGCTCATGGATCGCGTGGGGGGGGTTCGGCGTCTTGAATGGTGTACAGGCCGGTATCCTGGTCGCGCGACTTGATCCTGGAAGAAAAGAAACGCACGATGAGGTTGAAGCCAGAAGCCGACGAAAAGTAGGGCAGGCAGGTTAGCATGCGTACCATACAACATGCGTCATGGTTTGATCACCACGTTTGGCCACGGTGGTGTACTCCACCAAGCAGTCGCCGCATGCTGGGAATACGACGGTGTACCAGTTCGGTCCAGCATGTTGCTTGCGACAGCGTTCGATCTCTTTACGACTTTTCAGGATGTCGAACTTGCAGTCGACGCACAGGTCTACCAACCAGCAGCCGTCAACATCATGCTCATCTCTTCGCGTGCGGTTTTCGACTTTCTGAATATATTTTTCCGAAGCAAGTTCAGGGTCATTGGACGCGCCTGGCATTTTTGCGAGAAAGAAAGTAAGTAAGAGGTAAAGGTAAAGGGCGGGCGCTGCGAAGGTTAAAATTTGTTAAAGCCGTTTGCAGTGGGGGATACCATGGGGCATGCCCGCCGCAGCGGCGGGCATGCCCCAATCGTACGAACTGTAGCGCAGAGAGAGTCGAGTTTCAGGGATTTAACAACAAAAGTCGAGGCAACGTCGAATCTAGGGAGCGGTCGTTTGGACTTCGCCATAAATCGCCGGCGACACGAGCGTGACAACGCTTGTGTCACGCCTTGATGAGGTCAGGTCGCGATTTCAGGTCACCATGACGCGATCAGGCCATGACATCCTTCCCACCTAGTGTTGGAAGGGGGGGGAAGGGGGAAAGGGGGGAAGGGGGGGGAAAGGGGGGAAAGGGGGGAAAGGGGGGAAGGGGGAAAAGGGGGGAAGGGGAAAAAGGGGAAAGGGGGAGGGGGGAGGGGGAAAAGGGGAAAGGGGGGGGAGGGGGAAAGGAAAAATGCGCTGAGATCCAGCCTATATATCACCTGAAATCCAGCCTCTATATAAGCTGAAATCTAGCCTCTATTTGAGTTGCAATTTGGCCTCTACATGAGTTGAGATCCAGCCTTTATATCAAGATAGTTATATCACCTGAATTCCAACCTATTGATAGAACAGGTGATAATGGGTATATATATTGAAGAAGATATATAGCAATATCACTGAAACAGGGACTCAGAAAGCAGTGGCTGGGGGAAACCGGTGATACAAAACTGATAGAAGGATTACGGGAGTGAGCTTTCTAGCAGGTGAGTGTCATACGGTGACACACGACCAGTGACACACGCAACAAGGGGTGATACTAGGAGAAGCTGGACCCCCATACAGTGGGGGGGGATTTCAGCTTCCCCGTGACACCACCTCACCCCGAAGGTGTGAGTGGCCATGCAAGAGCAAGGAAAACCCTAAGCCCTAACCCAATGTCAATTTAGTGTCCAGGCCGAGGGGGCCTTTTCCAACCCAGCTAGAAGCACATCCGTGCATGGGCGCTGCCTAGGCATCTAAGAGACATATAAACAGGCTAGGCGGGCTAGTCCCGCTCTACGGTCTTTGTACATCAAGGCAAGCATCTACAAGCCGCGACGTGATTGCGGAATGGCGGCGGCGGAGTTCTCGATTGCAGAAGTCCTCGAGCGCCACGAAAACGATGAATCAGCCAATGCCCACGCGGTGCCAAAGCCAAAAGCGGCCTGGCACCACCAGAGCGAATGCGTCGCTGAAGAGGGGATAGGGAGGTGGAAGGTGGAAAATGCGGTGAGGGAACGTGATCGAGGCCATGGGGAGGAACTCGAAAGGGATGATGGAGAGGGGGGAAGCGGTCGCGATAGCACCACCAGACACCACCAGATGGCGACAAAGGGGTGCGCCAGGTGAGAGTGAAGAATGCGGAGGGGAGAGGGTGTTGAAGTCAAAGTTCTCGTGGTCGATGTTGTTGAACACGCTGGTGTCGATGTTGGTGCTTGGTGCATAAGCACCACCAAGCACCACCAGACTGTAGCCAGCGGTAAATTGTCGATGTCGAAGTAGTTCAAGCGCAGATCTGACCGCGGCCATGCGCGCAATCTGACGCAAAGAAGCCATGCAGCTGCGGCTGTAAAATCTGTGAGGTATAAGGTTTGGGTTTGGGTGGCAAAAGATAACTTTTTGCAAAATCAACTAAATCAAGAGATGAAAAAGTCAATTTGGGGTGAATTTTCACGAGGAAAACGTCGGTGAGGTCAAAAACGTCGTACGGTAAAGCGGTCCCCCGGCAGCAGGGGCGCTGCTGGCCAGAGTGTAGAAGGATTCTTGTAAAAAATGACGGAGTGCACCAAAATGCACGAAAGCCGACGAAGACGGTGCGCGGGATACCAATCACAGTCGGTTGGCAAGCCACGAAAGACGGAAGCGGCAAAAAGAACGGAGACGGAAAGGTACTCGCCGCTTTTTACGGTGCGGATCAAGCCGCGATAGCTGTGATGTCAACAGCCGACGGAAACGGTGCGCGGATTCCCAGCCACAAACGGTAGGGTAACCCACGATAAACGGCAGCGGCAAGAGGAACGGAGACGGAAAAAATGCCGCTGTTACGGTACGCAGTTGAATTAAGCTGCGCGTTGAAGGTAATTAAAACGGTGCTGACAGTTTTTTTTAGAATCGGATAAACCGAAGCGAGCCGAACCAACCGGAATCACCACTCACGTGAAGTGGGACCGATAACCTGATAGAACAGGTGATAATGGGTATATATATTGAAGAAGATATATAGCAATATCACTGAAACAGGGACTCAGAAATCAGTGGCTGGGGGAAACCGGTGATACAAAACTGATAGAAGGATTACGGGAGTGAGCTTTCTAGCAGGTGAGTGTCATACGGTGACACACGACCAGTGACACACGCAGCAAGGGGTGATACTAGGAGAAGCTGGACCCCCATACAGTGGGGGGGGATTTCAGCTTCCCCGTGACCTATATATGAGCTGAAATCCAACCTCTATATGAGCTGAAATCCAACCTCTATATGAGCTGAAATTCGGTCTGTATATCACCTGAAATCCAGCCTCTATATCACCTAAAATTCAGCCTCTATGAGCTGAAATCCAGCCTCTATATCACCTAAAATTCAGCCTCTCTATGAGCTAAAATCCAGCCTCTATATCACCTAAAATTCAGCCTCTATATGAGCTGAAATCCAGCCTCTATATCACCTGAAATTGAGCCTCTATATCACCTAAATTTCAACATCTATATTATCTCAAGTCTAGCCTCTACATGAGCCGAAATTCAGCCTTTATATGAGCTGGAATTCAGCCTTGGCATAAGTTGAAATTCAACCTTGGTATAAGTTGAAATTCAGCCTTGACATAAGTTGAACTTCAGCCCTTACATGAGTTGAAATGCAGCCTTCATATATGAGCTAAAAATCAGCCCCCATAATTATGAAATGAAATCCAGCCCCTATATCATTGAGTTGAAATTTGGCATGCCTCTACATGAGCTGAAATCTAGTCTCGTTGTTAGCGCGGAAAGCAACCCCTAGAAGCCTAGATGGGCTCACAGGTAACATATATGTAATTTACTTGAAAGTCTAGATATGTTGTGAGATGCATAATGTATGTATGATTGGTGTTTGCAAGCTATTTAAATTTGCACAAACTAGTTGAAATCATTAGGCCAGATGGGAGGCAAAATATACATCCTCAAAACTCCTCTTATCTATCTCAAACTTGTTTCTACTTATGCTGCATGGCTTGCACAAATAACTTGTAATTGCAGGTGGGAGCGCAATGTGGATTGCCGCGCTTGCCAGCATGCTTGGCCCGAGCCCCACATGTGCATTGAATTTTCTTTGCCTCTGCAAGCCTACTAGCAGCCTTACTACTCATCGGCATTGCAGGTCTCGGATGAAGGAATGCAGGCTTTAGCTGAAGCCTCGGAGTGGAGCAAGGACATGAACATCCCCCCCCCACCCCTGCATGAATCAAAATGTTGTGTGTCGCGAGCGTGCAAATGAGAGTAATGAGAAATAAAGTTGAGAAATTTAGGCGCAAGGGGAGGGGGGTGAGGCGGGTTGGCATGGACAAGGGGGCATCACCAGCTGCATCGGGTACTGCCACCAATGCTGACGTGGGTGCAGCAGATGACAACTCACCAGTGACATCAAGATCTACCACGCAGCAAGCCCACAACCTCCTTGTCAGATGATGCTGCAAGCAAGAGGCGTGCAAGGAAGTGATAGATGGGCAAGGCATGCGGGATTATCACTAACAGCAGAATCAATCCATGATTGCTGCTTACTGCATCAAAATAAGTACGTGACTAGAGGTGACTAGAGCAAAGATGAGGGGAATACAAGGGGTCACGGCACCAGAGGATGACACCAGAGCCTTACTGCCAGAGGGGATTGCCGCAAGCGCATCGGGTCCTGCACCATTCACCCAACCATGTGACCCTTCACAACATCACCATTAGCCCATGATCGTTGCTTCATGCACCACGGTCCGCAGGTGACTAGAGGTGACTAGATCAGAGAGGAGAAGGGGAGGGGAAGGGGTCACCCGAGTATGACACCAAAGCCATACTGCCAGAGGGGACGGCCGCAAGGGCATCAGTTCCTGCACCAGTCACCCAACCATGTGGCACTTCACAACATCCCCATTAGCCCATGATTGTTGCTTACTGCACCACGATACGTAGGTGACTAGAGGTGACTAGATCCGAGAGGAGGAGGGGAGGGGAAGGGGTCACCTGAGAATGGCACCAAAGGCATGTCGCTTGAGGGTGTTGTCGCAAGTGCAGTGGAGCCTATCAACCAACACTCATCACGCCCCCGTGTTAGATGATGGTACATAGCATACCTTGGGTTGGGAGGGATGCGCAAAAGTTGCATCACCTGCTAAGGCAGAGGGAGGCAATAACATCGGCACCGCCGAAGATGGATCCCCAGCCGAGGAGCCTGCCTCGGGAGTAGCACTCACCACACCTTTTCCCTCTCAGATAAGATGATTCACGGGGATGCCGACTTTCCCCCCCTAAGGGGGGAGCAGTGGTGCACCCTTTGTGTCACCCCTCGCCTGGATGTCACTTGCAGTGCTGTGACTGTGTCACCGGCTCCCGAACTCTAAAGTCTCTACAACATTTGTTATTATCAACTTTAGACCTCACCAGCTCGACACGACTGCCCTTTTCTGCTTCACAGTGACAGTCAATATATAGACATATATCTCCTGTTCTATAAGGTTATAGCCCACGCACCTTCAGTGTGAGCTTGGTTTTTGTTCTCTAGTTCGCTTCGCGCCCTGCGACTCTATTCGACATCTATTCGACATCCCGACATCAGCGCCGGACCGACTTACCTCAGCACCGGCCGACACAACATTGTGCCGCCTCCCAAAATTTATTCGACATCTACCACCGTTTTTTTGCTGCACACTCAGTGTGCTCAAATTCACCGCTGGACAAACGTTACTTTATTCCCGCAATGGCCTCTACCCGACGTGAAGGTCTTGGTTCGGCTCTGCGTGCTGCCCGCACGCGGGGAGGCTCCACCCCGTCACCTTCGCCCTCAGGATCACAGAGCACTCCTGTTTCATCCCGTGGACGCCGTAGGATTGTAGGGACATCATCATTACGGTCTAAGCCGACATCAACGGTCGACGCCCCGACGGCTTTCGACTATTTCAACGACCCCGACGTGTTGGGGACCACGCCCGTGGAGGAGGGCCGCGAGGACGAGTACATCGAACAGCTGGCTTACGCTTTTCAGTACGGCAGCGACCTCCTGTCCTTCCTCAAGTCCACTGGTCTCAAAATGCCCGCTGGCTTCACTCTGGACACTGCGACTGCCGACGTTGACTTCAACGCCCTGCTTTCCGGATTGGCCCATGTGCTGTACCCCGTGTCTTACCACGAGACGGCGAAGCTTCTCGACCTGGAGCATGACCACGAGTTCTACCACGTGACCGTCAACGAGCTCCTCTTCACCATTTTGCCCCACCCACTTCGTGGTAACGCTCTTAGCGTGTATCACGAGTGTGCCCGCCACCACCCCGCTGACGGCCGCTACGCACTGCAGCGGCTGCGCTACGAGGTCGAGGGCGTGCCCGACTCCGACGGCATGCGTTTCTGGACCCAGCTGCGGGCGGTTGTGCTCACCGAGATCGAGGACCCCGCCCCACAGCTTGCCCTGATTCGACGCCTTGGTGACCGCCATCAAAAGCTCAAGCCCAACTACACCGACTCGGACCGCGTTGCGGACCTTTGGCATGTGCTGTCCGAGTCCGCCAAGAAATCACCGTACGTAGCCCCCCTTTACTTGGTTGTGCTACGGGAGTTGCGGGCGGGTGCCATTTTCACATTTGCCCGCCTTGCGCTCCGCATCCGACTTGCGTTTCGGGACGAGAGCCCCCTCGCCACACTCTCTCCCTCTTCCACCGCTTCCGACCTTCCGCCCGAGGGTTCCGGCTACCGGCCCAAGGGTGACAGCCAGAAGCCCCCTCATCACGCTCCTCGCCCCGTTGCCATGGCCCTCCGAGCGCAGAAGCAGTCCTTGGCGCCCTTGGAGGGCAAGTGGGTGGCCGACACCCCCAACTCGCTCTACCGCAAGTGGTCGGGTACTGGGTTCCCCTGCACCGTGTGCTTCCGTCTCTGGAACGTCACGGACGCTCATCCCGACACGCGTGGAGCGTGTCCCTGGGTATGCATCGAAGCCTTCGCCAACGACAGACACTTGGAGATGTCTAAACCGGCCGCCCCCCGCCCGTCCCTCGACGCATCCGCTGCTGTGCTGTCGTTGCCACCGCCCGCAGTTGACACACCTGCCCCGCCTGTTGAGGGCCCGACGGCTGCTGCATTCCATTCCGTGCGGCTCACTGAGCTCGCACCTGGTGGTGGCGACGCGATCGACCCCGCCGGCACCGGCTCTCTGGTGGTGCCTGCGGAGGATGCGGACGCCTTCCCGCCGCCCGATGAACCTCAAGAGCCTGCCTGCTACGGAGCCGCACTTGACGATGAGGACGGCACCGACTGGCCGGCCTTCCGCTCTTCACCGGTTTGGTTACCCAAGTACTCCGGTGTCACCGGCGATGAGCATGACAACACCACAAAACCCTAAGGATCGAACTAGAGATGTGAATGCGACTAGCGCCAATGCATGGAATTGCTTCTAGCTAGGTTGAAAAAGCCCTCTTTGAGTTACATTTAACATCTCTTTTAGCCGCCTGTCCGGGTGTACCGGCTGGCCCTGCAGTGCACCTCCCGCCTTCGGGGTGAGGTGGTGTCACGGGGATGCCAACTTTCCCCCCATAGGGAGGGAGCAGTGGTGCACCCTTTCTGTCACCCCTCGCCTGGCTGTCACTTGCAGTGCTGTGACTGTGTCACCGGCTCCCGAACTCTAAAGTCTCTACAACATTTGTTATTATCAACTTTAGACCTCACCAGCTCGACACGACTGCCCTTTTCTGCTTCACAGTGACAGTCAATATATAGACATATATCTCCTGTTCTATAAATGATACAAGGATGTGTAGAGGATAAAATTGTTGACGATGGAGGTACAAAAGAGTATACGAGGAGTGCAGCACCTGCTAGGGCTGCTAGAGGTGGCGAAATCGAAGCGATTGCGCTTGCCACTCTAGCACGTCGTGTGCACAACCTTTTCCTCTCCGAGCGTTGTTCACGTTTTGCTTGGTGCTCTTGGATGTTATTTTTGTAGACATCCACCTTCTTCTTCATGGCCACCTCACTTACCACTAGATCCGATCGCCGAAAGTCGGTTAAGCCCGCCACAAAAAAAGCCTCACCATTATCAATGGGCGGGAGCTGCAAATTATACCGTTGCTCACCATTCACTTGAAGAGCAAGTTTGTGGGCTTCCTCTGCCATCCACCAATCATACAGGCTAGGGCACCCATAGCCCAACGCCAAAGTTTCCCGGATTTCGGCATTGTAGATGGCCACGCTTTCCAAGAGAGAGAGCGCGCCCATCACCGGACTCATGTTCTTGGCGTCACCGCCGTGTTCATGACGGCGTGCACACGCTCACATCCAAGACTGCCTCGGCCATTCACCCGCCATCGCGGCAAGTGTTCCAAGGTCTTCTTACCCGGGACTTGGCGATGCTCGACAAACCCTGATGGGTAGGGCGTGAATTCCGCAGCACGCTTCATGGCACGCTCTATGGCCTTGATCGCCGCTAGAGAAAAGACACTGTCTCCTTTGTCAAGTCCCCTTCCTTCCTTCTTCGATGACCTCTTGCACACCCGGAGAGGCGGGGGGTTTGCCGGGGCGCAGGCGAGGCAGGGAAGCTGATCCGGGACACGTCATTAGCATTTATGCTCCTCAGGATATTTTTCATATAAATATTATTGAATATTATTCATATAAATATTTTAAAATATTTGTGAATATTTGTGAATATTTTTATATTTTTATATTTTACTTTTTCACGTATAAATTTAAATAAGCGGCTACAAGAACCCTTGTCCGCAGACGTGTCATCCGAGGTGGACCGACCAGAGCACTCCATTTTTAGCAACGCAAGACAAATTGTGTCACACAGGCTTACGGATCATGATCAGTCACAGTCCAGTGTTGGCTACCTAGGAATCTGTTATAGGGGCCTGCACCGGGACTCCCGGTCAGGGCCGCCTATACAGATTTTAGCATCTGATATCCGTGAACCGGGATTCTGATGATCCAAGTTGATCCGCTACAGTTGAGTGATCCCATGACAATATATATAATAAGCTTTATATATTTGAAGTATAGTCACATTTGTATAAGCATACATGTGCATCGTGCATTCGTTGTCGATTGTGTAAATATTTAATGCTGCCACACGGCACATCGTCGTTGTTTCCACCAAAATGAGAATGTGAAAGAATGTGCCGAAAGAATTATAGTAATGGCGCTGACGCGATCTGGAGGGGGGTAAGGTTACTATTTACGGTAAGGTTAGCGGGTGACCTTACCGTAAGGTCGACAGTAAGGTCAACCTTACATTACCGTCATTTTGGGGGGAAATCCGACGGTAATGCATAACCTTACCATTACGGTAAGGTCACGATAACCTTACCGTGACGCTAATAGAAAAGTATTTTTTCAAAATACGGAGTGAAAACCGCAATACCCCCCCCCCACTTCCGACTTGGTCGCGTTCGGAAAGTGGGGGGGTACTCTTGTTCCCAGAGTTTCTCCGAGCGCGGCCGCTGCGCGGCCTGCGACACGCGAGGGTCGGCGTTACAGTTGATGGAAGAGGCTCGGAGAAACTTATGGACCCCACAGAGTTACAAACCCTAAATGTCTATTTTCGTCCATAAGCTCTGGGGACAAGAGTAGGGGGAACTTGGGACTTGTCCGCGCCAAGGTGGGTGGGGGTGGGGGACTTGGGACTTGTCGACGCGGTAGACGGGAAACATGGCTTAAGTATTTTAGGTATGGGGAAGCCGTTGACTTGGCCAGGGTGCGGGGTAGGGGGACTTGGGACTTGTCGGCGCGGCGAAAGTGGGGGGGTGGGGGACTTGGGGCTCTCGAAGGCGGGACGAAGGGTGGGGGGTGGGGGGACTTGGGACTTGATTTTAAAATCCTCGTTTTAGGTTTTCATTACGTATTTTGAAAAATACT
Organism: Cymbomonas tetramitiformis; assembly: GCA_001247695.2. Classification (NCBI taxonomy): domain Eukaryota; kingdom Viridiplantae; phylum Chlorophyta; class Pyramimonadophyceae; order Pyramimonadales; family Pyramimonadaceae; genus Cymbomonas; species Cymbomonas tetramitiformis. The sequence goes on along the minus strand of LGRX02013407.1, from coordinate 23,861 downwards.
TTTCTATAACCTTACCCCACATCTCTGGTTGTAACAGCATACAGTGGGGGGAACCCTATAGACATGGTAACCGTATAGGCAAACACCTCATTTTCATAACAAACTGCATATTTAAAGAGACGCAAATCGCGAATATTTCAGTGAAATCAGGATGGAATCATGGGGACACTGGGAATTCTGAATATAAATATTAAAATTAACATTCGATTGACTATCCCCATGTATGCGCTTCACCATCACGAAGCAGCCCCGAAAATAGCGCGGGATTTAATAAATAGCGTGCAAGCGTGATTTTTCGACAAGACAGGTAATAAACGACTAGAATCGTGAAAGAAAACAGATTTCCAAACGAAAGACGAGAACACTGTGACAGGGACACTCTCTACAGGTGTTTTTGTATAATTATAGAGATGCGCCCTCGCTGGATAGGGCTTCAGCAAATCACGAAATAGAATTATACAGCGTGACATAAATGGTACATGTATGATGGGCATCCCAGCACGGTATAATAAGAACAGTCGTCGAAAAGGACACTCTCTACAGTAGTCTCTACTGTGTCCCACACCACCAGCACCAATCTACACCACCACCAATCTACACCACCAAATGGCATAAAATACTGGTAAATACAGTTATCAGACTAAAAATCAGTTCAACAGTGAAACAACGGGTAAATCAGACCTTCGCTTGGAGCAGGCGAGGGTGTGTACGAAAATTTTGGGGTTCAAATAGTTTTGAGTACTCGCAGAGCCAAAAACACTGAGATGAGAGCACTTGAACTTGAACTTCGAACTTCAACTTGCACTTGCGTTGGGCAGAAAAGAACTGAAGGAACGAACGAACTGTCGACCGAACGGTCGGTTTGGCGTTGAGGTTCCACTCGCCTGCAGAGTGGCAGAGTTCTGTTCCAAGGATTCCCTGAGCTGCGACTGCAACCATTTATTGCTAAGCTGCAATCAGCGATATTGGATGGTGACTTCAATAGTACAGAAGTAGAATGCCGAGTCTTAAAATTACTTTCCCGTTCTTCGTTCTATCTACCTTAAGTTCTGCCGTCGGACGTTGCTCCAAGTCGCTGTGGTCCATATTATATTGTTGCTTCATCATCGACATCGCAAGGAAGCATCATACCGATTCGTGTCAGAATAGTCTGCGAGGGAGTTGTGGATATGTAGCTGGAGCTCCTCTCGCAGGTGCTCCTCCGATGAAAGACTGCATGGCCGAGCTGCAAGAGCTACGGGGCCCTCGGAGAGGTCGAGTGCAGCTCACATATCATGTGGGGCTTAATGGCCCCAGTCTCTGAGTCTGGCGCTCAACTTTGCCTAAAGGCGTCCTTTCTCCTATTAACCATTCCTTTTTTTCATTACAGAGCCTCATACTTCCGAGGGCATGTTACGTTCAAGCTCAGATCCGGCCCTAACACACCCCAATACTGAATGCACAACACACACACAACTTTCCACCTCCGGGACCATAGTCAGTGCGTGACATTTCTTTGGGGCATACTTATTTTGGCAATGCTATGAAGATTCTCCAGATATCCAGCTGTCCGACACCCCCCGGACGCGTCGGTTGTTTCATAGTTGCATCCCCTATATGCTATGATTCGATGGCAACGCAAAAAAACCGGCCGAGGCTTGGTGCTCTGCGCTGTTTCTTCCATATTAATGTTTAAATTTGGCCCTCCACTCACCTAAGTCTTAGATGCGTAAATTCTTCCCAGTAGTTTTTTAGACTGGCCCTTCTCTTAACACGAGTCAAAGATGCAAAATAGTTTCTACTCGATTTCAAATTTTCGCTTTTTACGACTTCGCTATTATGTCTCATCACCAAGGGAAGCATTGCCTTAGGAGTTTCAGGCCTTGCCGCACCTCAAATGGACCCGAGAGGTGTGTCCAAGTTGTTGCGAACAAGTGACTCTTGTTCACGCAGTCCTTGAAGTCGAGGCGAGTTCAGCGGGCTTTGCATTTGGATATATTTTAAATGTCCCTCAAGTTTTCAGATAGTGATGCCCAATCTTTTTGCACTTATGGGCTGAGATGGTGTATCTATGGCCGAGCAATGCGCGCTACCTTCCATTCTCTAGTCTGTGACCACCAGCCCACAAGCTTCACTAGGAGTCTTTGTTGGGGGAAAACGGATTTTCGGACGAGACGACCGAGCGTGGAAGCACGGCCACCACGCATACACGCCGATATACAAGCACCAACGCGGCAGGATAGCAACTTGCCTAAACTCTCCTCATCAAGGATGAAGCATTTTGCTTTGCAGCTTAAAAGTTTGTAGCAGTCTTAACAAGGTGCATATGTATCTCGTGCAGGTGGTGGAGGATATGCAGTGTACTTCGACCACCAACGTAGCGACATATCATCATGGATATGGTCCCCACCACAATCTGCAGCACTCTCAGTCGATGTTTGGGTGAGCCCCGGTGCCTTGATTGGCAGTCTTTTACCTTTTGTGACGTTGTGACGTAAGTTTTCAATATCGGCACTACTGTTGACTCGCATTTCAAGTTCTTCTCTTTCAAACCTCACGCATGGCTAGTATTCTATACAATCAGGAACAGAATTGAAGGCGAGCCTGTGCCGCTTTTAGAACCTGGCCGACCCACAAGCGCCTCAAATACGAAGGATACTTTGTTCAAGCCATATGGAAGTACTTGGATTCGTGTTTGAGTCCCCGTTGGAAATAGAAGTCTTAGCCAGCTGCCTTGACTTCACGTCGCTGAGATAGTGTGTTGTGCAGGTTTATCCTTTCGATCCTCATTTGAGAAGCAACCCAATTGCCGACTTCGATACTTCTTACTTCTCAGCAGAGTCAGGCCAAGAAATTTCGGATCCATATGGATTCAGCTTGAAGATAAGCGATGGCAGAGGATATGCTTATGCGAGCACGCACGACCTACAATGTGAGATCGAGGCTTGCGAAATAAGCCATGCTGCAAGCCAAGTAGAGTGGCATCACCTTGCTTTGACTATCAACTATACCTCTGGTACGTGCACAGCCACTGTCAATTATCAGCAGTTCTCTTAAGCTCTTCTTAGTTGCATACCTTGGAAGCACTCAAACAAATTGGCAGCTTTGAAGTATGTGTGTTTTTACGATTGCAGGGGAATATATTTGGTACATCGATGGTAACGAAGTACAAGTATCGATTGCTGACGGCTTACTGCCAACTACTGCCAATGGTAGTGACTGTGAACTCTGGCAACCACCTGCCCTCTTTGTAACATCATTTGTTCTCGGCACCAATTTGCTTGCACTTGCGTCGGACCTTTGAATTTCTGGAGTGGGTTTGCCTAAATGATCGATGCTTTGAGTCCTGCTTCACTGAGTGCTACAGCTTTCCTTTCGGTAACCTACCTGCTCGCTCGTTAACACTACGTATTCGATGAACTGCGTGGCAGTTAAGCTCTAACAATGGGCAGTGACATGTGAATTCACTGAACTGTGTGAGTGCATGGTTTTTAAAAACAGGTGTATTTTCTCTCGGAGTTGAAACAGCAGTATTCCAGAGTAACTTCAAAGCCGGTGATCATATTCTGGATGAATTTCACATTTGGGAAACCGTGTTGTCTGCTGAAAGGGTAGCTGAAATGTACCTTTATCCTGGAGATCTGACGGGCTTCCACCAAGGTACTCCATAAGCTTTACTTATGTCTTCATCCCGGACTGATATCGGTGTGATGCAGGAAGACCCGCCTATCAGATGGTACCACAGCCGCTTACAAGTGTTTGCCAAGTAACCTTTAATTTTTTTATGAAGGCCCACACATGTTCTATAATTCTGGACATCATGTAAGAAAGCTTAGCTAACAGTTTATAAAGGCTTTCTTCCACTAGAGGTGGCTGGGCCTCTACTCCAAGTGTTCCTCTAATATGCTGCTCATATATATATAAATCTGCAGCTCTTCCGTAGGCCTTAGTATCGTGTAGGAGCTTTGAACGTACCACAGGTCTAGTCATCGTGAAAACCTAGCAAAAAAACCAAGGGATTATGTAGCTAGTACTGACAATTGTGTGATGCCCATCAACTTCTTCGACCCAAGCTGTTGAGTTTATTTTGCGTGGTGAACAACAAATGCGTTGTAGACAAGTGCACTCTTTTCAAAATGTTCATGCCGGTATCTGCGTGTGTGGCGGTTCCATGGTACAAACCCAAACCCCAATCCAAACCCATATAGCCAGGTTATTACAGGGAATGTGGCGGGCGTGGTATTTGTTAACAGATATGAATTTGAGATTCTCTTTCAACGATCTCATCGATGTGAATGGAAAGTTATATTTCAAGGACGAAACAGGCAATGGGAATGATGCTTCCTATGGACATATTTCAGGATTCAAGCAAACTTTGTCGTTCGCTGAGACTGGAATTCAACCCATAACTAAACCTAGAATAGTAGCATCACAGGCTAACATTTATGGCAATGATATTGTTCTCTTTGTTCATCCAGGTTGAACCCGCAAGCAATATTTCTTCATAACATTGCAGAAATAAGCCTACAGTAGTACAAATTCCCGACGTGGATCCCCCAGATGCAATGGCACCTCCTCCATAAACCATAGCTTTGACCATAACTTCTTCATACAACCTGCGATTCCGCCTGCGACACCCACATGCATGCTCACTTTACCGCGATGTTGTTCGATGATACAACGTCGACTGGCCGTGTTTGAATGGGCATGAGTATGCCATGCACCATTGCTTTAGTTCATCTTTATGTATTTATGGTTATTAACTTTATTTGTGAAGCCATAAGCTGCTCGCTTGCTTGCAAGATTGAGCTTGAGGATCCAAGCGGGCAACATGAGTGAGTGCAGAGCATTCGCACTTCCGCCAACTAATGTGCATGTGAAAGAACGTGGTGTGACTATTTTTTTTAACACAGGTGCCAATTTGTCACCAATAGTCAATCTACGTACCTAAAATGACGGAACGTTTTTCACTGTTACTTTCTTTCTTATATCGGTGTTAGTTTCTCATCATGATGGCTGGGTGAATAGAGTGCACACCAAGGCATCAAGCAAGGTGACAAGGTGTATGCGCTTGCTTGTCCATTCATCATGCACAGCTGACTTGGGTGACCTTGCTGCTTGCTGACGTGCTTGTGACCGTTGATGCGTGTGCAGGAGAGGACGTGGAAATCACTCTGAGAGGAAAGGATGCAACTGGGGACAGCCTTATCACATCGATTATTTCAATGCCACAGAGTAGTTCCAATATCAGTGCGGGTGTGCTTATGTCCTTGGACAACAATACGCTCGCAATTGGATCTGTGGTGGGTACTGATTCAGTGGAAGGGGCCGGGTTGGAGGCCCGCGTAAGGTATACCGCACCCTCGGACATGCAAGGTGATCTGGAGTGGAAAGTGCAGTTTATGTACTCGGTGACCAACACGCAAGGGGAAAGTGCGGAAGCTACCGTCATTATCCGCGACCAATCCAGTTGGAACCCTGAAGACAAGGTGAAACCCTGCTGATTTGACAAATCATTAGCACCTATTTGTGCGGTGTTGCTGTGTGAGACGAGGAGCATGCACTCATACTGTTTTCCTTAGTCCGTCGCTTATCATGACCAAGCAAGCAAGCCCATACATTTTTAGACTTCATGTTTGTCAGGTTTCCTGTTTGGACTCTTCGTGCATACACTTACTAGTGAATTTGATGAATTGTATTGTTATGAAATCTCCACAACTTCCTTCCAAACACATCATTCACCAGTCTGATGAATTGATTGAACCGGATTCCTATCGATGCTGTTGTCGCCGTATGGGTATTGTATCCCTCTCTCCCCACCCAGTCGGTGTGCTAGTTGCTTGGAGGTTACTTATCGATCATCATCTAGAGATATTGTCAAGGAAATAATGATGGGAGGACTGAACGCATGGACATAAGTGCAGACATATGACATAAAGGAGGACTCGGTAGCAACTCTCATTTTGGGCTCGGTGGACATGAATGGGCTGCCTTTGATAACATTTGTGACTTCGCTTCCAAGCAAAGGCCACTTGTACCAGGTGTGATCAAGAACCGTAACGTGCATAGATATGCTTTCCAAATGATTAGCAAAGTAGGCGCGCGCCGTCTATTTGATCTGTGCGTATGCCATGCAGCAAGCCGGTCAATCAGCGCACAGAGGAAATGATGACGCTTACAGTTTGCAACAGATAGCTACTGAGAAACGATCGAAATATGGATACATGCGATTTTATTTCGCTTCTCGCAGGCTGCTGGATCCCATGACCTACAATTTTATGGCGAGTTCCCTAATCAGTTAACAGCACCCCTCACGGTGCGTGTGATAATGGCTCACACTGGCCATCCTCCCGGATGCCATGCTGTAACAATGGATGGGATCGCAAGCAAGCATGCATGCGCAACTGACTTGGGACACTGTCTCTTTATTTCGTAAAAGCATATGATCGTGTGACCTAGCTACCTGTATGTGACGCTTAGCTTTATCACCACTTGTATCAAGTTCCAAATTGTCAATAATGTTTAAAACAATTGTTAATTTCCATATTCCTCAGATTGGAATGCAGTGGATTTTCATCAGTGGTTTCGATCCTCTAGTGAACAGAGCTTACAACGAACGCCGGATGATGACTATTTGCGTAGCAGTCCGAGTTGTGACAGTTAAGGGATGACATGGACAGTAGTATGAGGACCTGCACAATGTGGAGCTGTAGCTTTGTTTTAATTGTAGAAAAAGAGTTCACGCAATCAGGCTGGGCAATTTGCTTCGCTATGCAAGCAAGCATACTGGCATTGACAAATGAATCACATCTCTGTCGATGCAGAGGGTTTATTTAATGACGGTACTTACTTCTGAATTGTGGATGATGAAAGCCTCGCAACTCAAAAGGGCTGTCCTCCTTTCCTGTCCTTTCCTGTCCTTTTTTTCTGGATTATGAGAATGACGCTCTGCATACTTTACCTTGTACAGGAGGGAGAGCTGCCAATCCAAGTCACGGACACTCGAGGCGTGCTCTATTATAAACCCCCACAAGACGAAGCTGTCTCCGGATCTCCATTTACTTCCTTCAGGTATAGTACATACATCATTTTGTTTCTGTTCCTCATATAATCCGCATCCTGCAATACAATAGTGTATACTATATATTACATTGCGATGTATCTTTCAATTTGTAGCGCAGCATTCTAATAGTTCCGCCCGCAGGATGCAAGTCACCTGCTTGCTTGGTTTGCTGCTGGCTGCAGGTTGATGGTTGATTGGGTAATGCAATCATCAGAACAATTGAAATAGTGTATGATCGAGCATAATTGTGTTATCGGAGGGTTGCAGGTATCTGTGGAAGTTCAAGTCGGGCGCATTTTCGCCAGAGGCTGCGTGTGACGTATGGGTGGATCCTATTAACGACGCGCCCGTATCCATTCCGAGTTCCATCGTTGGGGATGCATACTCCGAAAACATTGAAATCACCCTGGAGCAAATTGATGTGGACCCCACGTTTGCCACGAGGCCATACCACCGCATTCTGACATGGCCAAAGCTCGGATTTTTGCTGCAAGAGAATGGTCAAGCAATTGAGGAGGAGGGCGGTGCAACTGTTCTTCAATATGTGAGTCAAGCCCAACACTGTATGTTTACAGACAAAATGATCCTTCGTCAAACTATGCAATTGTTAAACAGACCAAAAGCAGCTGACTGTACAATCAAGCACTGCATGCTCCGCTGATGACGGTCGCTGCGGGCTCCGCTGATGACGGTCGCTGCGTGCTCCGCTGATGACGGTCGCTGCGTGCTCCGCTCCGCTGATGACGGTCGCTGCGGCCTCCGCTGATGACGGTCGCTGTGGCCTCCGCTGATGACGGTCGCTGCGGCCTCCGCTGATGACGGTCGCTGCGCGCTCCGCTGATGACGGTCGCTGCGGCCTCCGCTGATGACGGTCGCTGCGGCCTCCGCTCCGCTGATGACGGTCGCTGCGGGCTCCGCTGATGACGGTCGCTGCGTGCTCCGCTGATGACGGTCGCTGCGTGCTCCGCTGATGACGGTCGCTGCGCGCTCCGCTGATGACGGTCGCTGCGTGCTCCGCTGATGACGGTCGCTGCGGGCTCCGCTGATGACGGTCGCTGCGGGCTCCGCTGATGACGGTCGCCGCGGGCTCCGCTGATGACGGCGTATTTAGGGTTTCAGCATTGCAACGTGCTTGATTGATCAACAGCCATTATCAACGTCCTCAAAACCCATCTCTAAGTTTTTCTCCCAGCTGCATGGAAAACGGATCTCCCGCAAAGCCCACCTCTCCGCTCGTGAAGCATCTATATATGCGTAAGCCGCAGCTTGACCACCTATATATATATATTCAATCACCACTACCCATGTTAGAGCTGTCCTCCAGTCCCTCAAACACCACAGCCACCCTCACTGTGCCCCCCGAGGCCAACCGTTCCAGCTGCCCAAAGACCTGCAAACCCATTAAACGCTCCATCTGCCCCAGGAGCCTCAGGAATGACCGCGACCTCTTCTCTGTTCTCATAGCTGTGATCCATGAAGCCTTCAGCACCGTTTCGGCCTCCTCAAGATCCCCTGCAGCCCTCTTGTTACACTTCACCCCCACCCCCACAGAATTTCCGCAGGGGATTTCTATATGCGAGGTGATGGGCTTTACTGAGGAGCTCTTTGTTATAGGGCATTTGGGCATTTCATGATAATCAGGGTTTATGTGCATTTTCGGACACTCTCGGACTCTTCGGACTTGTGCTGGTAATTGTAGCATTTTGTTATACGATTCTTGACCCCCAACTCTCGAATCGCATTGCGTGGAAGTGGGTCACTCTCCCCCCACGAAAGGAAACAGCCTGATTGGCTGAGCTCCTCTTTATTTGATGCCGGTCCACCTATGACCTCCTCAAAGTCATCCTCTCCAACTTCACAATCAGCTTCCTAAGAAGACTGGCCCGCTAGAAGCAAAGACTCAACATCAGTGGCACCTTCTCCTCCTGTGGAGTCAACACCATGAAATCCTACCTTGAATCCCACCGCCGCTCCACCCTCTTGAAACGATCCTGTGACATGCAGCTCCCGCACACCCTCAGACAGCAATGCCTCTCCACCGCTCTCTTTGAAAGTCTACACCCTCCTACGCACTCTGCATCCTCCTACGGGAGCACGCCCACCTCGCTGATCGCCTCTCCGACCCAATGATGCCGCCCACGTCGCCTGCCGCCCTAACTCAGCTCTGCATCCTCCTACGGGAGCACGCCCACCTCGCTGATCGCCTCTCCGACCCAATGATGCCGCCCACGTCGCCTGCCGCCCTAACTCAGCTCTGCATGGTTCCGCATGTTATTAGTTGGTTACCATGGGGTGTCCATGCTGTGTGGTTTAACCGCGTTAATAACCATGGTCAAACGGCACCTTTCTTTCGAGCGTGAGCCACTGGGGGACATGCAAGCAAGGTCTGCTTACTCCGTAACCCAGAGACCAACAATTGTTGGGCGATGATCGGTCACATCGTATCATCTTTCGATGCTGCTTTGCATTTGGGTTGGGAATATGTATGAGTTGGTGGTATCTTGTCACGGCCCTGCCCTGCTTTTGAGTTGCTTCTCACATCCACTGGGATGATGGTGGGCTGGCTTTTGTTGACCGATCTCATGCCGTTCAGTGTGTGCAGCTAGATTTCCCCTCTGCTTTATGTGCCTCACCTTTTCTGGGCTCAAGCATTATCGAACATGGAGTGTTTCTGCAATAGAAAGCTGGATGAGCTCCCAGCTAGCCCACAATACTTTTTTGACCAGGACGCACGTGTGTGGCGCATGCCTTGTCACAACCCTGCCTTGTTTCGGATTAATTCTCACACCCAGTGATGGTGGACCGGCATTTGTCAGTAGGGGCCTCATGCTGTTCAGTGTGTCTGTGCGTAGCGATTACTTCAAGCTGAGAATTCATTAAGCTTAATTTGGGGGATGCATGGACACTCACATCTATTGTATTGGCACGGATTCGGGCACAATATTGCTCACTGCGCGCGTTCTGTCTAATCCGTGCACACGCTGTATATATCATGTATCAAGGAATTTCGGGATCTGTGGGCTGTTGTGTTTGCAGGTTCAGGAAATTCCTTCTTTCCATGAGCCAACAAGTACACCATCCTTCAGCTCGCAGTATTCCAGAGACGGTCCGAGCTGTTACATTCAAGAAACCATCACTGACGACCTCTGCACCAATTCTGCCTACGTGAACACAAACATGATTGGTGCGTCCCAGCTCGGCGTCTTAGCGGCTGTTCCTTCATCTTTCACAGTTGGACAGTGCACAGGCAAGCAGGAATTATTGCCATTTCTTTTGCTGAGCCAGTTGCTGCTGCTGCTGCTGCTGCTGAACAAGCGACCTCAGCACGTCCTGTTTGTTGAACTTTGGACTTGCTGTGATGTCCACCCCCAAATCCTCTGTTTCAGCATGCGCCTTCTGTTTCTCCGCCTGGAAGCAGCCATTTTCCCACTTCCAACATACCTGCAATGATCGAGGGAGCTGTTGAGAGTTTCCGCAGTGTGCCCAAACAGAAATTTATACTCCGCGAGGTTCTTTTGCAGAAGTTCGAATGAACAGAGCTGAGCCGGTGTCCATCCAGGCTCCCACGTGTACACTTGTTAGGATGTAGACAACTCTTGGACAAGCTCGAACCGGCTCTGTCGCAGGCTCAGGTTGATCGGTGGCAAATGTTGAAACCACTAAAATGATGCTGGCTCCGATTTAAAGCCGTCCGCAGAAGGGCCAGCACTGGGCATTGCATGCGCACTAATCCCCAGGCGCCGGTGCGTCTTCAAATCAGCGTGTTCAAATTGATTCTTGATACGATTATCGACTCTGGAAAGTTATTCCGTTTTTCACCTTGCCACCTGGCTTGCATTGGCTTGCTTGGGTGTAACGTGTACTGGTGTGTTGCATCATGCCGCAGGTAAACCGCAAGTATATCCAAGCTTGGCTGACAGCATTCTAGGGTGGGACTTCCAGTGTGGGGTCGGATGCGGCCTGCAGTACGGCGTCTTCAAGTATGCCAATCCGGTCTACATCTCCAATGCCAAACTATATGAGGTACTTCCCAATCGATAGTTAGTCTATACTTGCTGAAAATCGGCAGCATAATTACGATTGTATACAACATGGAAGGCAAGTTCGGTCCAACTTCCGTGATGCCGTCATTGCTTGTGGCCATCCGTTTGGGCCAACTCTGCCTTCCATCCTAAGACGTATAGGCCGCGGTGACTGGGAATCTGACGGACCTTTCATTCTCAGGTTCGTTTTTTGAAATTCCTAAGCTGATGGGTGTGTGGACCTCAAGACAGCAAGCCTTCTCGCGTTGCAAATCCTTTTATCCCGACTTGCTAGGCAAGCCTCGAGGCAGGCTCATAACTTTTCAACGGAATGTGCTGAAGTTTTTAGTGAGCGATCATCATGAGCAGGCACTCATCCATGAATCTAAAACGTGCGTGCAGATAAATCGTGCTGGATCGCTGTTTCGACTGAGCGCGTCAAGCGCATGGGAGGGGGCAAACACCAATTGGACCACTCTGTGGGAAGGGACGCCCGCTCCTCTCCTCGAGAACACGGCGCGGGAGTTCAGCCCCCCGCTTTGTCAAGAAGTCCAAGAGAAATTCCAGGTGTGCCTGCAGCCATAGCCGCCGCCCCGTATCATAAATAGCATGCTCAATGCAACATGGATATTTGGCTCCCCGGCTTCTTTGATTATCCACCGTACCCTTGTATATGGTATGTATAGCTATGCTGGTCGTGGAGCATGCGGGAAGAGGGTCGTGCGTACACAAGCACTGACGGTCATCTTCAATCGCGGCCGCACTCATATTGTGATGGGTGATGTATCTCGCTGATCAAGGGAGAGCGAGCAGCTGATGTGGATGGACAAACTGAACTGTCGCTCTATCCGATCATGAACATGGTTGGTATGTTATTCTTGAAATGTCCAGACAGTCCAACGGAGAGGTCTTCGAATCGACACGTGGCCAGCGTACGCATTACTACCCGAATGGGAACAAAACACAAATTAATTAACTGAAAATAAAAACACGGATCGCAACTGGAAGCGCCATTCCTTTACTGCGAATGGGCGCGGCCACCTGCCACCCACAGCCTTTGTGCGCAGCAGCGCAGATATTGGCCACCATTGGCGAAGCGCAATCCACGCGAGCCCCCAACTGCTGATGCAGAGCTCGGGCACCCGAAGTGTAGGCCCGTTATAGCCGTAGCCAACTTATCAGCCTCCCTGCAGATATCTTTTGCCGGAGTCAAGAAATTCAACATGAGAAGTAGTGCAAATTAATGGCATCAACGCCCAAAACCGCGCCCGCTCCTCCCACATCAGTTCACCTCTCCGAATGTTTAAAGTGAACTTATTTTGACCTTAGCGGAATGGTGTGTGGGAGTATGCTTATCCTTGCGACTCCTTTGGCACCCCGTAGCCACAGGAGACTGCGCTATGTACCCACGCCGGGGATCAAAGGATTCAGCACACACTTCGGGACACTCATCCGGATTCTCCGGAGCTCACTAGTGAAGAATGGGACCCCCTAAGCCTCGCTGAGCCACCCGAGCCCCTCTGCATGTGCACCGCCAACGCACTGAGTGTGTATGCTTATCCTTGCGACTCCTTTGGCATCCCGTAGGCACAGGAGATTGCACTATGTACCCACGCCGGGGATCAAAGGATTCAGCACACACTTTGGGACACTCATCCGGATTCTCCGGAGCTCACTAGTGAAGAATGGGACCCCCTAAGCCTCGCTGAGCCACCCGAGCCCCCCTGCATCTGCACGGCCAGCGCACTGCCGCCTTGTGCCTGAAGCCGGTTCATCCCTGCCCCTCGAGCTGCGCGAGCCATATCTCCACCACCAAGCCCACGCGCAAGACCACCCCTCTGCTCCCTGAGCCTCACTGGGCCACCTGAGCCCCTCTGCGGCTGTCCTGCCGGCGCACTGCTGCTGTGTCTCTGGAGCCGGCTCACCTCCGCCAATCGAGCCACCCCTCCACCACCAAGCCCACACCCCACATCACCCCCCTGCCGCCTACAGCCTGGTCTCAAGAGAGCTTGCCCACCCACGCCATGGCCAGAATGCCCAAGCGCTGTCCCAAGGGTCTGAGAATGATAAACTGGGTTGCCCTCATCCAAACTTGCGCATCCGCCATCGACTTGCGCTTGTAGCCCTCTACCCCCCGCACCAACTCCCCGTGACTGGAGCCCTTGCGCCGATTGCCTTGCGAGGTGGCCGCGAACTTGAGCAATGCGCTCCACACTGGCGTTGTAACTGTCACTCACGCCGCATTGTTTCTACTTGGGGTCCCATCCCCACAGTTGCCTGTGTGTCCCAAGCCCTCCCGGTGGCCGATAGTTCACCACCCGGTCGTCGCCTTCCCGACAGCTGCTCACTATTAGTTCCGGCACGGCCAGCAACCTCGCCCGATGGGCACGGAAGCTGATGAGATGCCGTATGGCTGCCTTGAGGCCGCTTGGCTGAGCCCGCCTATGCCTGCCTGTGCCCCTCCAGATCGCGCCTCGGCGGTGCCCCCTTCTTGACCCTCCACAGTGCCCAGATGCTCCACCTCCCGCCGCACGTCCTCCATGCTCTCCAAAAGCCTCGATGCCATCGCGCCTGCCTCACCGGGAGCCTACCCAGACCGCTCACGCTGCGTTCCCTCAGATTCCTGCATCCCACCGCCAGACCCATCCTGCGTGGCATAGTCTGTCTCCTCGAACGCGTCCTCCCACGCTCTGTCCATCAGTGCTAACCTCTCCGCCCCTTCCCGTCGGTCCGCCTCCCCCCGATCCAGGTCCGGGCCCATGCCTCCTCCCACACGCCCTCCGCCAGCCCAACGCCACCCACTTCCGGCCGGACATCGCCCTACAGCCCGCCTGATGATCAGCCCTGCAACCCCCCGTGCAAGCGCGAAAGAAAGCAGCCGGACACACTTCTCCTTCCAGCCCACAGCCCCGCCACGTGCCGCTTCCTCGTCCTCGTCCTCGTCCTCGTCCACGTCCCCATTGCCGTCCACCTGCTCTCCCCCTTCCGCGTTCGCCTCCATGTACCGCCGCTCCCTGAAGCGCCGCTGCGTCTTCCGAAGGAATCCATACGCTGCAGGCCCTAGCCCACCGTACACCCCAAAGGGTATGAAGTGATGTGGGCGCACATCCCCGTACGTCGCCACCTTGCTCTCCTCTACCTTCTTCGCCGCCGCCCCGGGGGCCATCAAGGCCGCTCCCAGGTGCGCGTCCGACATTGGTCGCGCCGTGGCCACATCAAACAGCACATGTTGGCCCGGTCCCTCCGCATCCAGCACTGTCACATCCGGGCAATGGTTCCGTGAGTAGGTCAGGTGGCCCGCGAAGTCAGCGTGCAATGCAGACGCCAAGGGATAAGCCGACTTGGCTACCTCGAACAGCACCCTCTGCAGTTTGTGGTGGATGAAAGAGTACCAGTTCCTCCCCCGGCCCCCGCTCCCCGGCACGCCAGTAAGTGTTGTCCCGGTGGGGTCCCGCTCTCCTCCACTGTGTGCGTTTATCCTGACGACTTCTGGCACCCCGCCCGTAACCACAGAAGATCAGCTCCACTATGTACCCACACCGGGATCAAAGGATATAAACACACACTTCGGGACACTCATCCAGAACTTCCCAGCTCTGTCGTGAAGAATGGGACCCCCTAAGCCTCGCACAGCCATTAAAGCGCCTCTGCAACCGCCCCGCTCGCGCACTGTTACTTTGCCATTGGCGCCCGTTCACATCCACCCTCTGAGTCGCGCAAGCCATGCTCCCACCATGAATCCTGCGCTCCGCACCACCACCTTGCTCCCTGCCAATCCCAAAGCCTGGCCTCGGGGCACCCTGCCCACCCATCAAATGTGTCATGTTCCCAAGCGCAATCCCCAGGGGCTGAGAGTGAAAAACCGCATTGCTTCCGCCTGACCTTGCGCGCCCACTGCCAAACTGCATCTGCAACCCCCTCGCACCACTCCCACCCCACAGCTCTTGCGCCGGAAACCCTGCCAAATGTCTGCGAATCTGACCAATGCGCTCCACACTTGCACCGCCACTGTTGTTCTGCGCTGTTCCTACTTGGGGTCCCATCCCCCGACATGCCTGTGCGTCCCAAGCCCTCCCGGTGGCCGATAGTTCACCACCCGGTCTTCGCCTTCCCGACAGCTGCTCACCGTTAGTTCCGGCACAGCCAGCAACCTCGCCCAATGGGCCCAGAAGCTGATGAGATGCCGTATGCTGCCGTGCAACCTGTTGTAAGTGGTCATCGCTGCCGGGATGGGCCCCCGGGCTCCGAGGGGCCCGGCATGTGTCAACTCCACCCACGTGCCTCCCCACGTCTCCATTATCACCCTCAACAGTCCCCCCCCTGCCAACGGCCCCCTCAAGAAGGCCGGCCACCCGCCTGCTCACGCCCATCAAGGTGGCCACTCCTCCCTCAGCCAAGGCCATTGCTTGCTCCGGCGAGGCCCCACCCCACTCTTGAATCCAGACCCCACCCTCCGGGCCCGGCGATGAGAGGTCATGCCACTCCGCCAAGATGTCCTGGACACTTGTCGCCGCCTGGCTATGCCCACCTACGCCCGCATGCGCCTCTCCAGACTGCGCCTCGGCGGTGCCCCCTCCTTGATCCCTCCCAGTGCTCAGGTGCTCTGCCTCCCGCCGCACATCCTCCATGCTCTCCAGGAGCCTCGATGCCATCGCAACTGCCTCGTCCGCCCCACCAGAAGCCTGCTCAGACTGCTCATCCTGCGTCCCCCCAGATCCCTGCGTCCCATCACCCGATCCATCCTGCGTGGCGTAGTCTATCTCCTCAATCGCGTCCTCCCACGCCCTATCCATCAACGCCAACCTCTCCACCCCCTCCCGTTGAGCCGCCTCCCCTCGATCCGGGTTCGGGCACACGATCCTGTGTGTGTGTTTATCCTTGGACTGACTCCTTTGGCACCCCGTAACCGCAGAAGATCAGCTGCACGATGTACCCACGCCGGGGATCAAAGGATAATTAAACACACACACTTTGGAACACTCATCCAGAATTTCCGGAGCTCTGTCGTGAAGAATGGGACTCCCTAAGCCTTGCACAGCCATTAGAGCACCTCTGCAACCATCCTGTGTGTGTATGCTTATCCTTGCGACTCCTTTGGCGCCCCGTAGCCACAGAAGACTGCACTATGTACCCATGCCGGGGATCAAAGGATTCAGCACACACTTCGGGACACTCATCCGGATTCTCCGGAGCTCACTAGTGAAGAATGGGACCCCCTAAGCCTCGCTGAGCCACCCGAGCCCCTCTGCATCTGCACCACCAGCGCACTGCCGCCTTGTGCCTGAAGCCGGTTCATCCATGCCCCCCGATCTGCGCGAGCCATATCTCCACCACCAAGCCCACGCGCAAGACCACCCCTCTGCTCCCTGAGCCTCACTGGGCCACCTGAGCCCCTCTGCGGCTGTCCTGCCGGCGCACTGCTGCTGTGTCTCTGGAGCCGGCTCACCCCCGCCAATCGAGCCACCCCTCCACCACCAAGCCCACACCCCAAATCACCCCGCTGCCGCCTACAGCCTGGTCTCAAGAGAGCTTGCCCACCCACGCCACGGCCAGAATGCCCAAGCGCTGTCCCAAGGGGCTGAGAATGATAAACTGGGTTGCCCTCATCCAAACTTGCGCATTTGCCACCGACTTGCGCCTGTAGCCCTCTACCCCCAGCACCAACTCCCCGTGACTGGAGCCCTTGCACTGATTGCCTTGCGAGGTGGCCGCGAACTTGCGCAATGCGCTCCACACTTGCGCTGTAACTGTCACGCCGCACTGTTCCTACTTGGGGTCCCATCCCCACAGTTGCATGTGTGTCCCAAGCCCTCCCGGTGGCCGATAGTTCACCACCCGGTCGTCGCCTTCCCGACAGCTGCTCACTGTTAGTTCCGGCACGGCCAGCAACCTCGCCCGATGGGCACGGAAGCTGATGAGGTGTCGTATACTGCCGTGCAACCTGTTGTAAGTGGTCATCGCTGCCAGGATGGGCCCCCGGGCTCTGAGGGGCCCGGCGTGTGTCATCTCCACCCGCGGACCTCCCCACATCTCCCCCGTCATCCTCATCAGTTCCCCCAATGCCATCAACCCACCCAAGAAGGCCAGCCAACCGCCTGCTCGCCCCCATCAAGGTGGCCACCCCGGTGTGTGTGTATGACGGATCGCTGTGAACGGGGACGACCGCCGGGTGGAAGTGGGTTTTGGGAGGCGGTTATCCCTGTGGTGCCATTCTGGCGGGCACTGCCTCTTGGAGAGCTCGGTAGATTCGTCTGTCGTGCTGCGAGGAGAGGCAGAAGGTGGTGATGTACAACTTCTGTGTTCTCCCTTGAATTTTGTGGGGAGCATTTAGGTGCCCGCATGTTTCCTTTTTGACATGGGGTGTCCATGCTGTGTGGTGTGACTGCATTCATGACATAACCATGGACCAACAGGTCCCATCCATCGACCGGGAGCCACTGGGGGGCATGCCAGCAGGGTCCGCTTACTCCGTTACCCAGAGACCAACAATTGTTGGGCGATGATCGGTCATCACATCGTTTCATCTTTCCATGCTGCTTTGCATCAGGGTTGGGAACATGTATGAGTTTGTGGTATCTTGTCACGGCCCCGCCCTGCTCCTGATTTGCTTCTCACATCCACTGGGATGATGGTGGGCTGGCTTTTGTTGGCCGATCTCATGCCGTTCAGTGTATGCTTATCCTTGCGAATCCTTTGGCACCCCGTAGCCACAAGAGACTGCTCTATGTACCCACGCCGGGGATCAAAGGATTCAGCACACACTTCGGGACACTCATCCGGATTCTCCGGAGCTCACTGGTGAAGAATGGGACCCCCTAAGCCTCGCTGAGCCACCCGAGCCCCTCTGCATCTGCACCGCCAGCGCACTGCCGCCTTGTGCCTGAAGCCGGTTCATCCCTGCCGGTGTGTGTGTGTGTGTGTGTGTGTCGGTGGTTTGAGGGCGTCGGGGATTCGTCTGCGGCTGGCTCTATTTATGTCCAGTGCCTTGAGGCTTTTTCACCTGCCGGGGGACTGGTGGTTGACAGCCACGTTATTGGGTGCTGACATCTCGTTGTGAACGGGGACGGCCACTGGAATGATTTGGATGATGGGATGTGGCTGTCCCTGTGGTACCCTTCTGGCGGGTACTGCCTCTTTGAGGGCGCCGGGGATTCGTCTGCGGCTGGCTCTATTTATGTCCAGTGCCTTGGGGCTTTTTCACCTGCGGGGGGACTGGTTATCGACACCCACTTTATGGGGTACTGGCATCTCGTTGTGAACGGGGACGGCCACTGGAATGATTTGGATGATGGGATGTGGCTGTCCCTGTGGTACCCTTCTGATGAGTACTGCCTCTTTGAGTGCGTCGGGGATTCGTCTACGGCTCGCTTTTTTGGGAGCGTCTTGGATTCGTCTGACGCTAGCTCCCTCTCCGTGTACAGTGCTCATGGTTATTACACATGCCGGGGGACTTGCGTTCTTTGACCTTGATATGAAGTACTGGCGGATCGCTGTGAACGGGGCCGGCCGCCGGGTGGAAGTGGGTTTTGGGAGGCGGTTATCCCTGTGGTGCCATTCTGGCGGGCACTGCCTCTTGGAGTGCTCGGTAGATTCGTCTGTCGTGCTGCGAGGAGAGGCAGAAGGTGGTGATGTACAACTTCTGTGTTCTCCCTTGAATTTTGTGGGGAGCACTTAGGTGCCCGCATGTTTCCTTTTTTTGACATGGGGTGTCCATGCTGTGTGGTGTGACTGCATTCATGACATAACCATGGACCAACAGGTCCCATCCATCGACCGGGAGCCACTGGGGGGCATGCCAGCAGGGTCCGCTTACTCCGTTACCCAGAGACCAACAATTGTTGGGCGATGATCGGTCACATCGTATCATCCTTCCATGCTGCCTTGCATCTGGGTTGGGAATATGTATGAGTTTGTGGTATCTTGTCACGGCCCCGCCCTGCTCTTGATTTGCTTTTCACATCCACTGGGATGATGATGGGCTGGCTTTTGTTGGCCGATCTCGTGCCGTTCAGTGTGGGCGGTTTTCGTCTGCGGCTGGCTTTATTTATGTCCAGTGCCTTCGGGCTTTTTCACCTGCCGGGGGACTGGTGATCGACAGCCACGTTATGGGGTACTGACATGTCGTTGGTAACGGGGACGGCCACTGGAGTGCTTTGGATGATGGGATGTGGCTGTCCCTGTGGTACCCTTTTGACGGGTACTGCCTCTTTGAGGGCGTCGGGGATTTGTCTGCGGCTCGCTGTTTGGGAGTGTCTTGGATTTGTCTGATGCTTGCTCCCTCTCCGTGTACAGTGCTCATGCTTATTTCACGTGCCGGGGGACTCGTGTTCTTTGACCCTGATATAAGGTGCTGACGCATCGCTGTGAACGGGGACGTCCGCCGGATGGAAGTGGGTTTTGGGAGGCGGTTGTCCCTGTGGTGCCATTCTGGCGGGCATTGCCTCCTGGAGAGCTCGTTGGATTTGTCTGCCTTTGCTGCAAGGAGAGGCCGAAGGTGGTGAAGTCCACCTTCTGTGTTCTCCCTTGATTTTTGTGGGGAGCACTTAGGTGCCCGGCATGTTTTCATTTTTTGACATAGGGTGTCCATGCTGTGTGGTGTGACTGCATTCATGGCATAACCATGGACCAACGGGTCCCATCCATCGACCGTGAGCCATTGGGGGGCATCCAAGCAGGGTCCGCTCACTCCGTAACCCTGGGACGAACTATTGTTGGGCGATGATCAGTCACATCGTATCATCTTTCCATGCTGCTTTGCATGTGGGTTGGGAATATGTATGAGTTGGTGATATCTTGTCACGGCCCTGCCCTGCTCTTGATTTGCTTCTCACATCCACTGGGATGATGGTGGGCTGGCTTTTGTCGGCCGATCTCATGCCGTTCAGTGTGTGGGCGGGGGTGTGTATGCACAGTATGTGCGTCTTGATTTCGACCCTGATGCTGTGCCAGGCTGGAATAACCACGAGGCGCTGGGACTGGAAGGATCATTCGAGGTCCCAAAAGGGCAGGTCTGTTCGTCCCTCCGCCCGCTTTGCGTGCGACTTCTCTTCTCCCAAAATGATTATCCGTGTGCTTCCAGCTCCTTTTTGCAAAGCCGGTGCCTCGTCATGCCAAAGAATCGGTGTACCGTACTTCACGCAATCAGCTTGCACGATATGCGGCCCGGTGTCCGCATATCGCACATATGTTCCGGTCTCCTTTGGACTGTAGTGAGGGATCCACAGCAAACCCATCCGCAGCGTTCGATCGATCCAATGCCTCCATCACTTGTTGCTTCTTGTCCTTTTCCTGAACAGTCTGAACTTTCGAAGCACGCATCCCATCTTGCAGCTAGAGCATTGATCGATGGAATGAGACATCTGTTCGTGATTATGTGTCGCTTTGATTGGTCGAAAAGGGTTTCCAGCAGCATCTAGTGTGCGCTGTGTGCTTATGCCAGTGCTAGGCATGATGGCTGCTGATTTGCAGGTGTTCAGTTCCTCGGGAGTGATCTCCTATAGCCCAATGGGTGGTGTTCACAGCTTCGATGGTAAAGCGCCCACCGTGTCTTTTATTTGTCCCTCCATTGTTGCGGATTCGGATTTAAATACACCAACAGAATCTTCTCTGCACCCACTCCCTTTGTTGTAACAGGCATACCGCACAAGGGGGGTTAAGGGAGCATGCCGGACGAGCGGGCTTAAGGGTGAATAGCTGACGGGGCGGTTAAGGGGGTACGCCTGACAAGAGGGGGGTCAAGGGGTAATGCCCGATGAGAGGGGGTTAAGGGGTAATGCCTGACAAGAGGGGGTTAAGGGGGTAATGCCTGACAAGAGGGGGTCAAGGGGTAATGCCTGACAAGAGGGGGTCAAGGGGTAATGCCTGACAATAGGGGGTCAAGGGGTAATGCCTGACAAGAGGGGGTTAAGGGGTAATGCCTGACAAGAGGGGTTAAGGGGTAATGCCTGACAAGAGGGGGTCAAGGTACGCCTGACAAGAGGGGTCAAGGGTAATGCCTGACAGAGGGGGTCAAGGGTAATGCCTGATAAGAGGGGTCAAGGGGTAATGCCTGACAAGAGGGGGTTAAGGGGTAATGCCTGACAAGAGGGGGTTAAGGGGTCATTCCTGACGAGGAGAACTGAGAGGGGATGATTCAGAAGTGGTTTTGGGTGAATGGAACCTGCGTAGGATCAACACCGATAGATCAATTCACATCAGTTGCCTCCGATTGCCTGGACGAGGTACAACATCTTCCTTCTTTGGTTGCAGAGTCCGTCGGGGTGGATTTTATCATTTGCATTTCACGCACAGGTCATTGCTATCTTCTCCGAAGATTCTGGAAACATATCCGACATTCGCATATCTGACTTCGCATACTGTCTTCGAAAACGTGTTTGCACCTTTTACCCCAGTCAGCCGCTGCGCCAGGCAGAGTGCATCTACTTTAAGACACGATGTTCGCTTTACGCAGTCTTTGATTTTCTGTACATATTTCCCCCTCTCTTGGGTGGAAACAATTATATCAGCCTTAAACGTGGGATTCGTCAACATTTACAGGAGGAAGAAGGTGCCATCATTACACTCGCTGTGCGCGCTCCTGAGCCTGGGACAGGGTCCCTGTTTGCAGCGGCGAAGTAAGTGCGCACAACTATATGCACGATGCACACGTGGCACATAACAAGTTTCAGCCATCCTCGATGTTGAGAACCACACATGCCACACACCGTTGTCACACGCGCGCACGCGCACGCACAAGCATATGTGGGGATAAGACCCCGATTAGGAACAGTGCAGAGCGACAGTTACAGTGCAAGTGTAGAGCGCATTACTGAAATTCGCAGCTTCCTCGCAGGGTATTCAGTACAAGGGCTTCAGTCCCATAGAGTTGGTGTTGGGGGTAGAGTGTTGCACGTGCAGATCAGTGACGAGCGCGCAAGACCAGATGGGAGCAATTCAATTTGTCAGTCTCAGCCCCTTAGGACAGCCCTTTGGAATACCGGATGTGTGGTGGGTGGACAAGCTCTATTTAGACAGGCTTTAGGGCAGGCAGGAAGCAGGGGGGTGGTCCTCAGCGTTGGCTTGGTGGTGGGGAGATGACTTGAGCAGCTTGAGGGGCAGAAATGAACCCGGCTTCAGGGGCACAGCAGCAGTGCGCCGGCAGTGCAGTTGCAGAGGGGCTCAGGTGGCCCAGTGAGGCTAAGGGGGTCCCATTCTTCACTAGTGAGCTCCGGAGAATCCGGATAAGTGTCCCGAAGTGTGTGCTGAATCCTTTGATCCCCGGCATGGGTACATAGTGCAGTCTTCTGTGGCTACGGGATGCCAAAGGAGTCGCAAGTATAAGCATACACACACATGGGCCTCACCAGAGCAGGCGATGGCCTTGGCCGAAAAGGGTGTGGCCAATTTGATGGGGGCAAGCAGGCAGGTGACCCAGCTTCTTGAGGGGGCTGTTGACATTGAGGTGGCCGCATGAGCGGACATTGGAAAAAGGGTCGGGTAATACCGGGTAATTTACCGGTAATTGCCATCCCAGTTAATTGCCATTTTAGATTACCCTCGCTGTTAAGGAGGTGTTTTTATAAGAACGTTTGGGGTAATACCTGGCCATTCACCAGTAGTGATGAGCAGCTGTCGGGAGGGCGACGGCCGATCAGTGAACTATCAGCCACCGCGAGGGCTTGGGACACACGGGCGTATGTGGGGATGGGACCCCAAGTAGGAGCAGTGCAGAACAACAGTTGCAGTGCAAGTGCGGAGCGCATCACCCAGGACCGCAGCGCACCCGCAGGGTGTCCAGTGCAAGGGCTTCAGTCCCATCGAGTTAGTGATGTGGGTCAAGGATGTGGTGCAGTGAGTTTAGGGTTGCATCGTTGCTGTCACAACCTCAGGCATCGCATGCTTGTCCTCCTTCTTCCATGCATGTATGTACGTATGCCGGGTCCCATCCATCGACCATGAGCCATTGGGGGGCATGCCAGCAGGGTCCGCTCACTCCGTAACCCAGAGACCAACAGTTGTTCGGCGATGATCGGTCACATCGTATCATCTTTCCATGCTGTTTTGCATGTGGGTTGGGAATATGTATGAGTTGGTATTATCTTGTCACGGCCCCGCCTTGCTCTTGATTTGCTTCTCACATCCACTGGGATGATGGTGGGCTGGCTTTTGTCGGCCGATCTCATGACGTTCAGTGGGTGTGTATGACTATACCGCATGTCTGCATCGGGAAAGCAAGAAGAGGTTACAACTTGCGAGCACTGCGTGAGAATGAATCTCGCAGACTGCGGGGCTGCTGAACGATCCAGGCGCATGCAGCGCTGTGCATCTGACTTCAAAAGACTGAATGCATACCATCGTTTTTAGCCACGCCAACGATTTTGCACGATCTCTTAGCAATCCGCATGTGTGGTTACAATGTGTTGATAGAGATGCGGTCCTCATCAAGTTGTGACCTGTTTTGCAGGCAGATCTTACATTTCATGATCGATGATGAGACAACTGTTGATATATGGTTCGCGGTAAGAGCTCGCCTAATACCACAACTCGTATGGTGCATGCACAAAACAGAGCCTTGTATGTGGGACATACTGTACTGTCTGTGCCAGTGTATGCATCGCGTCTTCTTTTTCACTTGAGATGACTCACGTTCTATAAGAGGATAAACTCAACGGAGCTTGCCTGAATACAAAAAAGGTTGTGCGTGCAGCGGCCTAGAGCTGGAAGCCCCGCCTTTGGTCATACAACGAGGGTTGTGCGTGCAGCGGCCTAGAGCTGGAAGCCCCGACTTTGGTCATACAACGGAGGTTGTGCGTGCAGCG
>LGRX02013406.1:0-16380 GCA_001247695.2 Cymbomonas tetramitiformis | reverse complement strand
GGGGAGGGGTGTGGCGTACTTGGTTCAGAGGGGAGGGGTGTTGAGATTATTCCTCCGGCTGGATTGCAATCATTCACAATCCCTGTACATTCCGGTGACATATTTTGCACTGGACTGATCACCACATTTGGTATAATGTGTGATATACAAATCATCAGAAAAAGCATTGCAATCAGTACAATGTTGTCTAAACTCACAAAGATGAGTAATAGATTTTCTCAGATGTCGTGATAAATTGAGGCACAATGTGACCTACGCTAAAATTCATGGGGAGACAGACTTTCGCCCCCCCCATAAAATGGGGGTGACTGTCTCTTCCTGTGTCACCCCTCGCCGTGTAGTGTCACTTGCATCTTGCCTGCCGTCAGTTCCGTCCGATAATAAAACACCTAAGTTATTTTATTATCTCATCTTAGACTGTGATATGCTGAGTGGCCTCTGCCTCCCACTCGTTGTTTCTTGCCGGGTTGGCCTATATATATATCCACCCTTTGTATATATGTATTTCGTCCTTCCCGTCAGGTTATGGGCTTGACCACTTGGTAGTGGTCGCTCATCATTCTCGCCTTCTCTGATCCCGCGACCACCTTGCTTGCGGTCACAACGTCGCCCCTCGCGTCGTTGATCTTCATTTGAGCACCCTTGTCCTCTACACCTCCATCTTGACCCCGTGTGCCTCATCGACACCGGGAATTTCGTCGAGCACCCTGTCCTCGACCCAACATCTACGCGAGCACCTTTGTCCTCGACGATTTTACTTTGCGCTCTGGCCAGCAGCACCTCAACTGCAGCACAATTGGCTTGTCGCACGACGTTTTTGACGTCACCACCGTTTTCCCCGCGAAAATCTACCCCGATTTGACCCTTCCATCGCTGGATTCGGTTGATTTTTCAAAAAGTTATCTCTCCACTTGGGAACCCTATCTTTTGGTCCGCAGAATTCTGCAGCCTGCTGTCGGCCATGTTTGTTGAGCTCCAACGTGCTCGCATGGCCGCTGTTCGGGATGCCCTTGCGTCCCTTCGGGCGCATCGGCAGCTTTTTACCGCGGATTGTGGTCTGGTGGTGTCTGGTGGTGCTTATGCACCAGACACCAAAGTCGAGTCCATCGAACCCATCGTCGACATGAGCTTTGACCACTACGAGCTCACCCCGCAGCATCCTCCACTCTCCCCTCCACCCTGCGTGCCCCTTGGCCACTGCCTGGTGGTGTTTGGTGGTGCTGCAGCCATCATCCCGCCGCTTTTCCTCTCTGCTTTCGCGCTTGTGTGCGGCAGAGTGGAGGCACACCTCATCTTCCACCTTCGCCTCTCTCAGAGTGCCCGCGTCACCGCACGCGCTCTGGTGGTGCCGCCCACCCTCGCCCCGCACCGCGTGGGCGTTGGTTGACCGCATCTTGGCGGCGCTCGACTTCATCCACCATCGAGAGCTACGCCGCCATCCACCCTCGACCGCTGGAGCCTAGGATTGCCGGCTGGCCTGCGGGAGTAGCTTATCCCCGCAGCACATGCATGGGCGTAAGCCCCTAGAGCACGCATCTAGAGACCAACGCAGGCGAAGCCACACTAGTTGGGTTGAAAAAGACCCCTTTGGGTCTCACAAGATGTATGTTTCCTTAGGGTTTTGCCTTTGTGCTTGCCGTAGGATGTTAGGCCTGGCCTGGCAAGTTGGCATCGTGGCACCTCACACCTTCAGGGTGAGGTGGTGTCATGGGGAGACAGACCTTCGCCCCCCCATAAAATGGGGGTGACTGTCTCTTCCTGTGTCACCCCTCGCCGTGTAGTGTCACTTGCATCTTGCCTGCCGTCAGTTCCGTCCGATAATAAAACACCTAAGTTATTTTATTATCTCATCTTAGACTGTGATATGCTGAGTGGCCTCTGCCTCCCACTCGTTGTTTCTTGCCGGGTTGGCCTATATATATATCCACCCTTTGTATATATGTATTTCGTCCTTCCCGTCAAAAATCGCGTATGCTCGGGCACTGTATTGTGACCTGCGCTAAGATCGCGTATGCATGGACACAATATGACTCGTGCCGATAACGTGGACACAATTCATACAACCTCCAGTACAAGCGGACAAGGTTGACTGCCACGACATCACATCTGAAATCAATAAATCACTCAGAGAGAAGGTGTTGACATCAGTACAACACCATTATAGATTATACATATAATCATGAGGAGTTTAAAGAAGACACAGTCTCTCCGATATTGACAAACATGGTACACATATTACCATGCTCTCTGATCATATATTTGATATCCCACAGCATACGATAATGGTAATAGCAAACCACTTCGCTGGAGGGTAGTGTTGTATTTTATACAACACATGCATGGGCACTATATGACCCACGATGATGACGTGGATTCGGGTTGCATCCCAAAGACTGCGATGCACCTTCGGTGCAATGGGCTGCATCCCGAGAACTGCCATCCAGCTTCATAGTAAGCTTCCACGTCATCACATAGAGGTCGGACCTCTGTTGTATTTAAACGGCGCTTGACAACCGCCTAGCGATACACTTCCTTGAGGGGGGAAGATGATAAGCTAAAAATACAACTAAAACCCAAATAAATAATAAAGACAAATAATAAAACAAAGTAAGTTGCATCATCGTTTTTGTTTTGGTAATCGTGACTATATACAGTCAAACCATGCAAAACGACTCCATGAAGTTGACACATATATGTACCGAACATTTCCAAGGTCATCGGCCATGACGTACATATGAGCTTGATTTTGAAGACTTAGACATTGTATACATCTGGTCTAGCATGTATCCAGACTAGAATTGTATATTGACACGGTGCAAGCACTATAGCCTCTGCCACCGATGATCATTGAAAAAGGGCAACCATTCTTGATATTTCATCTGATTGGATCATTAAAGGTGTCAAGATTACTCAATGCAATATGCAGGCTACGGCCTGAGTACAACACCTAGATAGGTCAAAGCCACTGAGCTGACCAATGCAGCATAAATCCTAGCTGCCTTTGAAGACTACATAATAAGTCTATTGCCCTTATCTCTTGAAATGTATCCGTGTATCGGCATCTCTTGAGGTAGTCATGCCTGCTGAATAAGCCATACCGGTCATCTTGTCTTCATTGATCATTACATATCTAGAGATCACCAACTCTTCATCAAACCTTTTAAAGGTTGAGTTGTTGTCAAAAGTATTGATTTATCGGACACCATATCTCAGAGGTCTATTCTTCATGGAAGACAGCATCTGTGCATTCATGGCTATTCGGCCTCCAACATAGCTAACATAGCTATCCAGCTTATGACCCAACCGTTGGTAAGCGGCCTCTACGCCATATGGCTAAAGATGGCAAGTAATCTCTTCGGCCATTCTTGGGCATAGTCAGGGTAGCATAATGATTTAGGAATAGAAAAGTGCATAATGGGGAATAGAAATTCCGTTCTGTTTTTGGGGAATATGTTTGTGACACATGCACATGCGTCTAATATCACCGTTTGAATTATTTTGCCCCCACCCCACCTCGGTTCACTTGGTTATTGCAAACATGAGGAAGCCTCCGAAAAAGTACGGCAGGGTGTGCCTTTCTTGCGACAACGGCGGGTATCGTTGTACTGTTGAACACACTGATGGAAAAATAATTAATATAGAATAAGTTTTCTTAATCTTAGAATAACCCGTTTTCATCGTTAATTTAGAATAAGTTTTCTTGATGTCATCCGGCTATGACCGGTGGTCCTTTTCACGACTCCTGTTCAAATAATGTGCACACGCAGGTCAAACGCTCTCGTTCCCGCTGGTGCCATCATGAGGAAGCCTCCAAAAAGCTTTAAGAAGGTTTGTCTCGCTTGTGATAATGGTGGGCGCCGTTGTAATAGACACTCACGGCGTGTCCTGCTTGAAAAAAAGGCCCCTGTACTTCTTCTAGATTCTAAACCCTTTGACTTGCCATTTTACCGCTGCACGCGACCGGCAAGCATCTTTGAAACTTCCGAGTTTCAAAGATGCGTTTTGTATTTTGGGTGCACCCTAATTTTACAAAACGGCCGAGCGCTTCCCGTTTGTGCGGGATATTCACATTTATTCCATGGAATATTTCATATGGATTAACACACATAAGCACGAAGGCATCGGCCACGCATCTTTGAAACTAACGAGTTTCAAAGATGCGTTTTTTGTCATTTGGGTGCGCATACCCAAATAACAAATCAGCCGAGCGCTTCCCGTTGGCGTGGGGTATCCAACGCTTGAATGTTGAATATTCATTGTAATATGAGTTAGCAAGCGAGGTTGCAAAGGCATCGGGACAGAATCTACGAAACTGTCCTATGCCTTTGCCTTTGGGTTTGGGTTCGAAGGTGACACCCAAACCCAAAGATGCCAAGCAGCCGAGGGCTTCCCGTGCGTCCTAACGCACGAAACTTGGCACGAATACTACCATGGTACATATATTTAAGTTACCAGAAGCTCAAGGCTTCAAGTTACTTGTGCGCGAAACGCGCAATCTATTTCTAAGGCAGATGCTTTGGGTTTGGGTTCGAAGGTGACACCCAAACCCAAAGATGCCAAACAGCCGAGGGCTTCCCGTGCGTCCTAACGCACGAAACTTGGCGCGAATACTACCATGGTACATATATTTAAGTTACCAGAAGCTCAAGGCTTCAAGTTACTTGTGCGCGAAACGCGCAATCTATTTCTAAGGCAGATGTTTTGGGTTTGGGTTCGAACGTGACACCCAAACCCAAAGATGCCAAACAGCCGAGGGCTTCCCGTGCGTCCTAGAGCACGAAACTTGGCACGAATACTGCCAAGATACATATATTTGAGTTACTTGAAGCTCAAGGCTTCAAGTTACTTTTGCGCGAAACGCGCAATCTATTTCTAAGGCAGATGTTTTGGGTTTGGGTTCGAACGTGACACCCACACCCAAAGATGCCAAACAGCCGAGGGCTTCCCGTGCGTCCTAGAGCACGAAACTTGGCACACATACTGCCAAGATACATATCTTTCAGTAACTTGAAGCTCAAGGCTTCAAGTTACTTACTTTTTTTCAAGCAGAACACGCCGTGAGTGTCTATTGTGGCAAAGATGGCAAATAATAAAAGTCATTATGCGTAAAGAGTCGTTATTCACGGCCGTGACTTTTAGATTCACGGCCGTGAATCTTTCCGAATGGAACCAAAAACCGTTCGATTAAAATCGAACGGTTTTTGGTTCCATTCGGACATATGGACATCACGGCAAGACAACTCTTCAGTGTAATATTTCGCATGGCATGGGGATAGCTCAACAGGTACAGTGTCACAGCGTCATGGATGCATGCACCGGTCATAGCCGGATGACATAAAGAAAACTTATTCTAAATTAACGATGAAAATGGGGTATTCTAAACTTATGAAAAAATATTCTAAATTAAATAGCCTACCCACACTGATGGTATGCATTTTATTGTCCTCTATTCAAGAAAGAGGACAGGGTAAAAGATTCTCCATCAAAAATGAAAGGTGCGTTGCCCTTGCTTTCCACGGTTCCCTTGTACAGTTGACTACATAATAAGTGTTAGGAACAACTTTGTTTGCGCAAGCAAGATTACGGGGCTTTCATTGAACCAGATACGGGGCTTTCGTTGAACCAGGTACGGGGCTTTCATTGAACTAGATACAGGGCTTTCGTTGAACCAGATACGTGGCTTTCGTTGAACCGGATATGGGGCTTTCAGTGAACCGGATACGTAATTCTACGCGAGTTCCTGACCACGATACCGAGTGTGCAGGCAATTCTGCTCAAATTAGAATGGGTTGGAAGCAAGATCCGTTCGGAATCTAGGATGCTTGACGGTTCTTGTGAGGGGGGTAATCATGGGCGTGATTCGAGCCAGCCAACTCGACTCACGCCCAACAGGGACGCATCCTGCACAGCATGAACATATCACGCATATCATATAAGCATAATAAACACATACTGACCGTTTGGCAGTGCAATTTCACCTCTAGCGGAAACGCGGATGTCAACCGCGTCCACGTTTCCGCTAGGCGTTTCTTCCCTCATTCGTGCGCGCTCGTTTGCAAGAGAGCCTGGGCAACGGATGAGGGAAGCGTTAGCAAAAATAGTATTTCGTATGCGTTGTTTTCCCTAAACAAATTGCACAAACTGAACGGTCAACCACACATCTCGTTGTGGGATGACGCGTTCATTTGGCGGAAGCGGGTGGAATTTAAGGAATTTGAAACCCGCAATAGTTGCGCTATGGGGTTTCATCTTCTTTGAAGCGAAACGGGTACCCACATCATACTAAGTAGGAATATGTGATAATATTTTGAAGCAAAAGATTACTCAGATTAGTATTCAATCTTAGAGATCTTTATTTCGCTGGACAGGGGCACACTCCCGGAGAGAAAGCCTTCCGCCTTTAGTTAAAATTGCATATTTAACAAATCAAACAGTGAGTATTTTCTCTAAGTATTTTCAGACGGTAATACTTAAACACTGGTAATACTTAAACACTGAGTGTTGTCTCGCGTGTTGTCACCATGCCTTAGAAACTCACGATCTCACTCCCAAAGTGACCAAAAACCGTTCGATCGCCGATCGTTCGGTTTTTGGTCACTTTGGGAACGCGTCTGAAAATACTCAGTGTTGTCTCGCGTGTTGTCACCAAGCCTAAACTCGCGATCTTACTCCCAAAGTGACCAAAAACCGTTCGATCGCCGATCGTTCGGTTTTTGGTCACTTTGGGAACACGTCTGAAAATACTCAGTGTTGTCTCGCGTGTTGTCACCAAGCCTAAACTCACGATCTTACTCCCAAAGTGACCAAAAACCGTTCGATCGCCGATCATTCGGTTTTTGGTCACTTTGGGAACACGTCTGAAAATACTCAGTGTTGATGTTGTTTCGCGTGTTGTCACCAAGCCTAAACTCACGATCTCACTCCCAAAGTGACCAAAAACCGTTCGATCGCCGATCGTTCGGTTTTTGGTCACTTTGGGAACACGTCTGAAAATACCTGGAGAAAATACCAGACAGGTCTTTGCAACCAAGCCGACTTCAGTTCTCACATAAACGTACTGTACGGTTTACGCCCTCCCGAATCTGGAATTCACGGCCGTTAATATTAATTTCACGGCCGTGAATATTAAATTCACGGCCGTGAATATTTCACTGCACGTATGTATACCCCACACTGTTTGCGAGTAAATTAGATTGGGAAAACATTTTCCAACGTTCGTAATGCACATAGATATATCATTTAGACTCTTAGGTAGGAGTTTTTTGAGCTCTTGACTGAGCCGATCCGTGGCCGCATCAGCTCAGTTTGCAGTCGCGACTGCGAGCTAAGCTGAGAGGCCCTTATAACTTTCATGCACATCGCATCAAAACTCAAACAGCGGAGGGGTTCTCGTGCGTTCTAGCGCACGATACTTGGCACCAATATTGCTAACAGCAATATTGGTGCACCCTCAAACGCACAACCTCTGATGTAAGCTATGCGCAAAACGCGTGCTACACATAATGGGTTTGGGTACATGCAAACCCAAACCCAAACATGCCAAACAGCAAAGGGCTTCCCGTGAGTTCCAGCGCACGTAACTTTGCAAAAGTATCACTAAGATATATATCTTTTAGTTGCCAAAGGCCTAAGGCCTCAAAAGCCTTGTGCACGAAGCCATCAATTTATTTCTTTGGAGATTTATTGGGTTTGTGTTCGAGTTTACCCAAACCCAATACATGCCAAACTGAAAAGCAATTACCGTGCGTTATAGCGCGCGAAACTATGCACACATATTTACAAGACACATATCTTTCAGTTCTCAGAAGCTCAAGGTTTGAGATAACTTGTTGGCAAAACCATCAATTTATTTCTTTGGCAGATCTATTGGGCTTGGGTTCGAATGTTTCCAAACCCAATACATGCTAAACAGCGAAGGGCTTCCCGTGCGTTCTAGCGCACGTAACTGCGTAGAAATATTGCCAAGATAATTATCTTTGATATATTCGAAGCACAAGGTCTAAGAAAGTCTGTGCGCAAAATGGTATTACTATTTCTTTGACACAGATTTTAGCGTGATATACAAACTCATAAATCTGGGTCAAAGAAATAATATGTTAACTTCGCGCACAAGCTATCGCAAAACTTGCACTTCAGGAAAGTGAAATATATGCATCTTATCATTATATTTTGCAAAGTTACGTGCGCTGGAACTCACGGGAAGCCCTTCGCTGTTTGGCATGTTTGGGTTTGGGTTTCAAACCCAAAAGGCATCATGCCAGCACGCGGCCGTCTTTAATATACTCAACGGCTTGCCATATGCTCTTGAGGGTGCACTGATATTGATATGAACAATATCACTGCCAAGTTTCGTGAGAAGATTCTCACGAAAACCCCTATTATGCAAAGCCGCAAGTGGTTGAAACCATCTCACACCGCACCAACTTAGCTGGCAGTCGCGAAGTCTAAGCTGATGCGGTTGCGGATGGGGCCAATCGATAGCTCAAACGAAAGGTATTCACCTAATGAATACAAACGCTTTAGAATCGAATGGTGGAAAAAATTATGTTTCATGCTACATGCAAACAATTGTTTAGAAGAAGGGGGTGTGCCGGACGCAAAATATTGCACACGCTGAACCGCTTGCGCTTGTACCTCCGGGGTACCGAGTACGAGGCTCGATGGCATGTGACATTAGAGAGGTTCCGCAAGCCGAATTCGGTCAAAAAACGGGTGACGTGGACAATTTCACCAGACACGTCGGACGTTGGCGTAATTTTGCTCCGAATTATGGAAAGATTCTTACGCGTGAAATGAAAATTAACACTGAGGGCTCCGTTTTTTCTTAACACTGTAAATCGTCCGAATTCGGGAAATCGCTCCCGAATTCGGATGAAAATTGTTTATATAAATTGAAAATCACGCGTGCGCTTCATGCATGTGACGGATTTTGGCTCCCAAAAGATGCTCTTTTGTTTGTATGTGGTGTGCACATGCTACTGCAGTGCAGTCAAAAGACTGCGGAGAATTGACCGTCGCGTCGCTGCCATTTACAACATTCGATATCGCGAGAGCATTCGAAATCTTTGCGACTGCGGACTGTTTCACACGAAAAATGGATTTCGCGTTTTTTGCGAGACTGAAAGATTCCCTTGCGTCATTTTGGAATTACGCCAGGACCCAAGAAGTGACTCGACACAAAATCCGACGTGGCACCGGGATTTGGTCCCGAATTATGAAAAGATGCCTTTTTGCGGAACCTCTCTATTCTATTCCCCAAAAACAGATCGGAATTTCTATTCCCCATTATGCACTTATCTATTCCTCGATAACCTTTTTTCCCATAGTCAGCCAATACAGGATATTTTCCCCGAAATTCTCCAAGAGCCACTCATGTTTTCCATGCGTCATATGAAAACAGCCAACATACCGCCCTATGATAGGAGTCATCTCCTTCAACAAGGGGAAGTGGTTATGCTGTAAAATTGACCAGTCCGATCATCATAAAAGTGACAGATTTGAAAAAAAATCGATTGAAACTTGTATTGAAAATGACCATTCCTTAAGATAAGGTATTGCACCTAAGGGAATAAAGGTTTCATCGTCTGAAATAGGAAAGAAGTTTTACATTGACTCTAGCTCCTTAATCCAGAATCACATAGAAAATATATTATATCCTGTGCATATAGAAAGTACATTAGATTCAGATTCTGAGCGTACAAGTGGACTTGAATGCACTCGGGTTTGTACTGAGTTGCAATTGTGTCCAAAGTTTTTATTCTGACATCACTACTTATTTGTGGAATAGCATACAATGGTATAAACCATCCACATATAGATTGACATCATACTTGTGGTTTCATATCATTTTGGCACATAAGACACGCATGCTTCATTGAGGAATTAAGACCCTTTAACCCCTATGGAGCGGTTTGTACCGTATACGGTACAACCACTTCAAACTCTAAGCTTGGATTCATTTCTCAGCCCGATAGCACTTGTCGGAATTGGCCATACAAGCTTCGCACACCCGTTGCAATAGGTATATCTAATACTCAACAATTTATTCTACACAGATACTTAGTGTATATATCTCACCCAAGGGCAATTTAGTTGTAGCAAAATCCCCAAAGTTGCTTATTTCTAGGCATGAAGTTTGGGTCAAAAGTATCTTAAAGTGTGCAAAATCGAGGTGTAGATGCCATTCATCGACAAGGATTTGTTGGTTCAGTGACCACTATCATATAAAATGACCATGCACCTCATATGGGCAATACTTACTTTCCCAGCAGTCGATTCCCCCCGAAAACACACAATATGGCCTTAAGTATGGAAAACATTTGACAAATGATGTTTTCTCGTAGTTTTTTGGTGTTTTTTTCACCTTATTGCTTGAATATTTTGATGTATTGGTGCGTTTACCTACAACCACCATTATCAATTTCAAGGCATTAGTAAAGGCGATTGTTTTATGTTCGAGGGGCGACCTAATACTCGAATAAGCGGTTGTGAGAACTGATTTTTGACACTTTTGATTCCTGGAAAACGTGTTTTTTGGCTTGTATATCACCGATATATCGTTGTATATATAATGCGATCATGTATTTTATAGATCAAAATCACTTTACAGGAGTTATGGAACATGTAATGAATCACCCACACTTACCAAGGTACCATGTACCGTGAAAACGGCGCATTTGTGAAACTAGTGCTTTTGGCAAAAAATTCCATCCGCTCCATAGGGGTTAAAAGCTCATTCTGGAATGTTTAGAAATTTGTCGCCTCGTCTATTAGGCCACGAAGTCTTGGGGAAAGCCATGTCAGAACTCGAACCCGCAATCTGCATATGGTTACCAAGATTCTGAATAATGTATGCCCAAAAATAAAATGGGTACCATTGAGATAAGTGATCATGTACTGAAGAAGATACACATATCACTAGGCGATGCCATGTTCTAGTCACAATGAAATGACATACCAGCCATCCATCAACGGCTACGGAAATACAGCTCGTAGTAAGTTGTTATCATTACAGACACTTCTTGATTGACTCTCCATTAGCTTCGATACCAAAGTCAACTTCGGTACCATCACTGATTTCATTGTTCATTATGACAATCATTATCCAGAAACATTGTCTAAGTTGGGCACACCATTGTCTAAGTTGGGCCCACCATTGTCTAAGTTGGGCACACCATTGTCTAACAACATTGTCTAAGTTGGGCACACCATTGTCTAAGTTGGGCACACCATTGTCTAAGTTGGGCACACTATAGTGACCCTGAACTGACAATGTATGTGGGCTGCACCCAAAAACTGCATATCGAATCATAGTAAATTGACATTGGACATTTGACATCATGGCATTTGCCACATTCAAAAACGTCAGGCATATTGCCGGTATGACGTAGAGAGAATCGGTGTTCATATTGACATTGTTACCTCGAAAGCATGTCGCGATTATGAGCAGCGCCGTGTCGTGGCGGGTGTCGGGGTGGCGGTATGAGGTTCCGGTGTGAGGGTTGGTGGAGTTAGGGCGCGCGTGGCGGGTGTCGGGGTGGCGAGTGCTGAGGTTCAGGTGGGGTTGGTGGAGTTAGGGCGCGCGGGCTGTTACGGGGGAAAAATTTTGTATATATAATGGAACGTGAAAGGTTCAGGAAACAGGGCAAAGTTGTGAAAAAGGCCCCCCTTCTGTGAGTGTCAAAAGTGCACGGGACTGGTGAGCATCCCCAAAGGTCCTGACAGGCAACCTGACGAAAAGGTGCCGGGTCAGAGCGGAGTCCTGAAGGGGAAGGCGAAAAGGGGCAACTCCAGCTCGAGAACCACGCAACGACGGCCAAACGGGCTGCTTGGCCCGACTCCAAAAGGGATACCAAGGTCCAGCAGTCAGCAGATACCAAATTCACAACTCGCTCGGGCTGGCTGAAAAGGTTGAATTCAGCCCCCGCGTTGGGCCAACCAGCCCGAGTGGGGATGCCCAAAGAAAGTAGCGGCAGTCGTCGCTGAATTCACGGGGTCGGCTCAGGCCACAACAGCGAAAGGACACAGTCGGGTAAAGTTTCGGAATTCATGGTGTCCAAGCAGCGAAGGAGTGTGGTGAATCCACTCTGCGTTCATACAGCCGGAGCGCGCGTGAATGCACACTTGAAAACGGTCGCAGCGGGGTCCGGGCAGAGGAGCCGTTGCCTCTCGGGAGTTTGAAAAGTCGTCAGGAGTGTTGAGCGGTGACGTCGTCTGAAGCGGCCGAGCTTAGCCGAGCGTGCTGAATTTCCAAGTTTGTGCTGAATTCGAGTTTTTGAAACGGAAAGCCGCTGGCCGTCTCGGCGTCGCCGTGCTCTTAGGGTGGGAATTCACGGGAGTGCGAACTATCGCGCCTCACCTGAGAATTCCCTTAGGAACTTGGTAAAGAAAAGTAGTCGTAAACGACGAAGACGATGTCTTCGTACGAACACGTAGAAGGCAGCAGCAGCGGCGTTAGTGAGTGAAGCTAAAGCTGAGCTGCGGCACGCACACATACCGCAAACGCACGCACACAAGCATGAATTCAGGGTACACTTTTTGCGCGCCTGTTTATTGTCGTGCGGTGAATTCAGAGGTGCTCCAGACTCCTTAGGTGCATATCGGGTCCCTGCACGACTGTCCGTTCCTTGCAAGAAAACACGGAAAGCGTTCACTTAGCACACGGCGTCTCGGGCTTACCTCAACTGCGCGGAGCTGTGGCCTTTAGCGTTGCGGATTCGCCTTCCGTTATGCGAGTGTGGATCTACGCCTAACCGGTGTGGTCGCGCGAGCGGGGTTGCGGGTTCGGGGGCACTGAATTCAGGCTATGCGCTACGTGAGGAGCGCGTATTAGACGAACTGTCCCTGACTGATTCAAACAGGCGCTTAGTGCGTGGGAATTTGCAGAGTCGCTGTAAATTCAGCGAGGAAATATATATATTCGATACAAATTTACGCAAGGCCAAGATGATTTTGAAAGGTTCAGTGTTATCTGCAGAATGTTTTGAGATCGTCTCTATTCTCTTTAAAAGCTCCTTTCCTACAGCTGCAGCTAGGCGTTTTGTGTCTTCTCGGTTCGCGATGTTTCGCCTTCTCCAATCAGCGATCTGCTTCCTCATTTGAACTGTCGCCAAATGCTACATCCCGTTGGTGACTCTTGAGATACTACATTCTGATGATGGCTGCTGTTGTGACGTGGTGTCACATGTGGTGCGTCCATGTCGAGTTGCCGTGAACGTCTGTGCTTGGGGCGCGGTGCAGTGCTTCGCGTTTGTACCCGTCGGTGTTGCAGGTGCCAGCGGTGATCCGGTGCGGCGAGCCGGAGATTTCGTCCACGTGGCGCGGATGAGGCGCTGTGGTGCCTGTGATGTTCCTTGATCTTCACGAGGCCGTAGATGGGCTCAGCCTGGCCCGGCGGACGTCGCGCCACGCCCGGCGGACTGTTGCCCCGGTTGTGCGAGCAGGAGCAGTTCAGAGAGAAAGCATTTTGTAGAACAGGAAATGGGTCAGGGCGAATGTAGTTCGAGTTTGGCGTTGGTGTCGTACGTGGTGACGTGGCTGTCGTGCTGCTGAATAACTGACTGGGGTGTTTTGGGTAAATGTAACGGCTGATACGCCATGGGGGGCGCCCGTGGCTGCTGTGCGATGGTGCTGTTGTCGTGACGCGTCGTACTGTACCGCGTTGGCGTGTTTTGGGTATAACTGAGATGCGTGACAAGCGTCATCAGGCAAATAACTGATTATGAGGAAGGGGTAGTCTGGGGGGCGCCGTACTGATCGCGGGTTTCACGGAGTTTCGACTCGCGAAAGGGGATGTGACTGTGAGGTTTACTCCTGTAAAGGTGGCAGTCAGGAAGGCTCGCCCTTGGACGTAGGTGCTGGCATCTGCTTTCCTGGTGGTTTGCTGAAGCAAGATTTACATCGGGCTGACGTGGATTGCTGGTGGTATCTGAGCGTGAAATAGGGGCGGTGGTGTGGCTGGTATAAATGCTGGTGGTATCTGAGCGTGAAATTGGGGCGGTGGTGTGGCTGGTATAAATTGTGGTATCTGAGCGTGAAATTGGGGAAACGCGATGTTGCGGAGTGGGGGAGAATGGTGACAACTGGGCGCGGGCGTGAGAATGACTGTCTGAGAGGTGGCAGGGAAGTGGCGAAGCTGAGAGCGCAAAGGGGAGGGAAGGCCTTTGTCGGGGCTGCGAGGGGGCCCCCCCCGGCCCCAGGGTTGGGCGTGTCTATAGTTGTGACAGCTGTCGCGATTATGAACAGCGCCGTGTCGTGGCGGGTGTCAGGGTGGCCAGGCTGTTGAGGTTCCAGGTGTGAGGGTTGGTGGAGAAGGGCGCGCGTGGCGGGTGTCAGGGTGGCCAGGCTGCTGAGGTTCCAGGTGTGAGGGTTGGTGGAGTTAGGGCGCGTGGGCTGTTACGGGGGAAAAATTTTGTATATATCCCCCCCCCAGCTGAGGGCGTACTGGGCCGGGAGCCTTCTGCTGGACGCTGAGGTGGTGGAGCGTAGGTTAGGCTTGCTGCGGTCGGTTGTGTGGAGCTGGCTGAGCGGCTGCGGCCGAGGCGCGCTGACCTCGAAGCGTAGTGGCTGGGTGGTTGTGGCTGTGGGCGTGTTGTTGTCGTCGTGGCTGGTGTTGGGGTGTGGCACTCGGGCTGCGGGCTTGGGCTGGGGATTTTTTTATTTTATTTTTTTTTTAGGGGAATGTTGCGTTGGGGCAGATGAAAGCGTGGGCGTTGGGGTTTCTCGGGGAGGTTGTCAGGGGCTGTGGGGCTGATGTTGGGGTGAGTGCCTAGGCGTGAGGGTGCGCGTCGCGGTGGTTGTGTCTCGGCGGTGGTGAGGTTGCGGGTTGGGCTAGAAGGACAT
The DNA here is from genome assembly GCA_001247695.2 of Cymbomonas tetramitiformis. Taxonomy (NCBI): domain Eukaryota; kingdom Viridiplantae; phylum Chlorophyta; class Pyramimonadophyceae; order Pyramimonadales; family Pyramimonadaceae; genus Cymbomonas; species Cymbomonas tetramitiformis. Next base: position 1,539 of record LGRX02013406.1, on the reverse strand, counting down.
GGAGCACGACGCGGCTTGTGGCTTGAGTCTACGCTGCAGCGTGGTGGCGGTGTCGGCGATGATGAGCCACACGTTGCGCCTGCCGAGTGGGCCCTTCTGCTTGCAGAGCAAGATGCTCATACGTCGCGCAGCGGCTAGTTCCCACAGCCAGCTGCGTCTGGCCGTGTGCGCGTCGAACACGTAGTGCAGGGGCACGTGAGCGCATGTCAGCTCTCTCCCCATAGTCAGTAACGGCAGGGCGATGTCTAAAACTCTGAAGGCGGGGCTGGTGACCACGACGTTGTAGCTGTCCATGCGCCTGACGTTGGCGGGTTGTAGTGCGTCCACTGGGGTGCTGGTGGCCATGGCGGGGTTGATGTCTGAGGAGTGCGTGGGCACGCCGCGGGGACGTAGGGCTGCTTCGATGGCGCCCGTGCCGGCATAGGGGTCCCACACTTTGTCGGCGGGATGCCAGGCGACGTGAGTTGCCAGCTGTTCGATTTCGGAGGGGGTGGTGACCACTAGTTGTGTTCCCCACTGCTTGGCGCTGGTGTGCTGGCATTCCGCGTTGGTCATCGGGTGACGGTGTCTGACCGTGTTGGGGTTGGCAGCGGCGAAGTCCACTAATTCTTGGGCTTGTTGGCGTATGTGCTGGGTGAGCTTGGTGATGTGGGCGGGGTCCCAATGACCAGGTAGGAGGGTAGCCGTGGCGCGCAGCATGTTCTGTCTGTCGCCGAGGTCCCAGGTGCTGGGAAGGCTGTCAAAGGGCGTGGGCAGGATGGTTGAGCTGGGTGTGATTTTTGGGATCGCTGCCAATGCGGTGTGTAGGGCGTGCTCTGCGGCGAGTTGGGGCTGGGCCACTGCCTGCTTCTGCGGGGCCGTTGCGTTGTCAGGCAGCAGGTACTGCTGCAGTTCTGCCAGCGTGAAGGTCTCGGAGTCCCCGTCGTCGTATTCGCATTTAAGTGCGTAGGGGCGTTCTGCGGCTCCCAGCCACCGTATGGTGCCCTCGTAAGGCTTACCGTCGATAACCTTCAATGCGCGCTTTCCGTCTAGCTGTTTGCCCCTGTTTTCGTAGGCAGTGAGGTATTGTGGGGAGAGGTCGTTGTCCGGCAGCAGGCCTAGGCAGCGGGGGCAGTACCAGAAATCTTCGTTGGGGACTCGAGTCAGTTTGGGCTGCAAGCACCCCAGGTGATAGCCTTGATTGCAGTCGTCGCAGAGAAGGATGCTGGCGGGGCGATCAGCCTTTTTGCACACTTGGCAGCGCGCGTCCTCGTTGTCGTCCAGATTGTAGGTGATGGTGGGGTCGACGTCGGGCAAATGGCAGATGGCTATTTGCGAGCAGTGCGCGTTGCATGTGCTGCCGCATCGGCCTTGTAGCACGGCAGTGCCGTCGTCAGGCAGCTCTTTGATTTGAAGTATAGGGTCGCGCGTGTGGAGCTGCAGGCCGTGACTTACACTGCGCTTCAGGAACACGAAGTCGCCCACGCGGAAGTTGAATTGCTTGGGCAGGTACTTTCCTGAGCGCACTTGTGCGTATCGCTCGGTCTGGCGGTGCTGGGC
>LGRX02013405.1:14924-42738 GCA_001247695.2 Cymbomonas tetramitiformis | reverse complement strand
AGTGGTTAGTTCTTCCCCTTCGGTCGCCTGGGGTTCTGCCAACCTTTGGAACCCTAGAGCGTTGTGTGCCTCTTTGGACGGCATGAACTGGGGTTTGAGGGTGAGGTTCTTCGGGTTGTCCCAGAATCGCGCGTCGTTGGGCTTGTCAGCGAGCGCTTCGCATATATATGGGTACAGCATGAGCATGAAGGTTCGCATGCGCCCTTGAAACCTGGCGGGGACTTTTGTTTTTGCTTCTCTGAGGCTGCACGCACGGGTGCCCCCCTTCGCCACATAAAACCCCTCCTCCACGAAAGGGAGCAGAGGCAGCAGCGTGGTCAGACTAAGCGGAATTTCCTCCTGGTCATTGACTGAGTAGATCTTCACGCTCTCCTCACCCGTGTCCTGGTCAACGACCGTTCTGTGCCTGCCTTCGAGCGCACTCGGGAAGGGCTTCCGAACCGCGTTCGCAAGCTTGGAGATAACCCCGTGCTGGGTGTTAATCAGGTCCGCCAGTAGCGGTCCAGCTCCTGTGAGCAAGACTTGGTGCTCACGTAGCACCGCAAGTCGCCGGGCTGTGCAGCACCTGTCGAGTTCCCCAGTTCTGACCGTACCGTCCACCTGTCCCTGTCTGCGGTTGTAATGATACCTGACTAGCCCCCTCGTGGTGGCACTAAGTTGAGAGGTCTGCTTGACATGAAAGGCCTCACTTTCCCTGAACACCTATATGGACTACCCATCCCAGTGATTAGTCATTTGCGACATACACACAGGTAGGTGCACGCGCCTTGGAATGCATATTTCGGCAAGCCAAGGGCATGTAGATTGTAGAACCACTTGGATGCACATTCCCACAATCGAATCCGTCCGTATACGGTACAAACCGCCCTTTAGGGGTTAACACGCAACTCCCGACCCATCGGCTTGATGCCACCACCCGTCGCGGGTCTGGGGGCGCGTAGAGAGTGCTAACAGCCCTCTTAACACGCAACTCCCGACCCATGGGCATCCACAACAACCCACCACAAATAAAACATACCTCGGGTTACAGGCGCGTGCCCGGGGAGCTGTCCCCACATATGGAACATCCCAACCTTCTACTACCGGGCGCCTGCCCACCATGCACACCGTCGCCCATAATACGGTACCGCCCACTATCACATGGAGCCCCTAAGGATCAGGCGCGTGTCCGGGGAGCTGTCCCCACATCGCAGCCGTCACCAACTGCCTGCGCACTAACCCATGCGACTACCATACACACCGCAACCCACACCGTACCTCGGTGACGCCACGGGTCTAGGGGCGCGTAGGGAGTGCTAACAACCCTCTAAACACGCAACTCCCGACCCATCGGCTTGATGCCACCACCCGTCGCGGGTCTGGGGGCGCGTAGAGAGTGCTAACAGCCCTCTTAACACGCAACTCCCGACCCATGGGCATCCACAACAACCCACCACAAAACATACCTCGGGTTACAGGCGCGTGCCCGGGGAGCTGTCCCCACATATGGAACATCCCAACCTTCTACAACCGGGCGCCTGCCCACCATGCATACCGTCGCCCATAATACGGTACCGCCCACTATCACATGGAGCCCCTAAGGATCAGGCGCGTGTCCGGGGAGCTGTCCCCACATCGCAGCCGTCACCAACAGCCTGCGCACTAACCCATGTGACTACCATACACACCGCAACCCACACCGTACCTCGGTGACGCCACGGGTCTAGGGGCGCGTAGGGAGTGCTAACAACCCTCTTAACACGCAACTCCCGACCCATCGGCTTGATGCCACCACCCGTCGCGGGTCTGGGGGCGCGTAGAGAGTGCTAACAGCCCTCTTAACACGCAACTCCCGACCCATGGGCATCCACAACAACCCACCACAAAACATACCTCGGGTTACAGGCGCGTGCCTCGGGGAGCTGTCCCCACATATGGAACATCCCAACCTTCTACAACCGGGCGCCTGCCCACCATGCACACCGTCGCCCATAATACGGTACCGCCCACTATCACATGGAGCCCCTAAGGATCAGGCGCGTGTCCGGGGAGCTGTCCCCACATCGCAGCCGTCACCAACAGCCTGCGCACTAACCCATGCGACTACCATACACACCGCAACCCACACCGTACCTCGGTGACGCCACGGGTCCGGGGGCGCGTAGGGAGTGCTAACAACCCTCTTAACACGCAACTCCCGACCCATCGGCTTGATGCCACCACCCGTCGCGGGTCTGGGGGCGCGTAGAGAGTGCTAACAGCCCTCTTAACACGCAACTCCCGACCCATGGGCATCCACAACAACCCACCACAAAACATACCTCGGGTTACAGGCGCGTGCTCGGGGAGCTGTCCCCGCATATGGAACATCCCAACCTTCTACAACCGGGCACCTTCCCACCATGCACACCGTCGCCCATAATACGGTACCGCCCACTATCACATGGAGCCCCTAAGGATCGGCGCGTGTCCGGGGAGCTGTCCCCACATCGCAGCCGTCACCAACAGCCTGCGCACTAACCCATGTGACTACCATACACACCGCAACCCACACCGTACCTTGGTGACGCCACGGGTCCGGGGGCGCGTAGGGAGTGCTAACAGCCCTCTTAACACGCAACTCCCGACCCATCGGCTTGATGCCACCACCCGTCGCGGGTCTGGGGGCGCGTAGAGAGTGCTAACAGCCCTCTTAACACGCAACTCCCGACCCATGGGCATCCACAACAACCCACCACAAAACATACCTCGGGTTACCGGCGCGTGCCCGGGGAGCTGTCCCCATATTGGAACATCCCAACCTTCTACAACCGGGCGCCTGCCCACCATGCATACCGTCGCCCATAATACGGTACCGCCCACTATCACATGGAGCCCCTAAGGATCAGGCGCGTGTCCGGGGAGCTGTCCCCACATCGCAGCCGTCACCAACAGCCTGCGCACTAACCCATGTGACTACCATACACACCGCAACCCACACCGTACCTCGGTGACGCCACGGGTCCGGGGGCGCGTAGGGAGTGCTAACAACCCTCTTAACACGCAACTCCCGACCCATCGGCTTGATGCCACCACCCGTCGCGGGTCTGGGGGCGCGTAGAGAGTGCTAACAGCCCTCTTAACACGCAACTCCCGACCCATGGACATCCACAACAACCCACCACAAAACATACCTCGGGTTACAGGCGCGTGCTCGGGGAGCTGTCCCCACATATGGAACATCCCAACCTTCTACAACCGGGCGCCTTCCCACCATGCACACCGTCGCCCATAATACGGTACCGCCCACTATCACATGGAGCCCCTAAGGATCAGGCGCGTGTCCGGGGAGCTGTCCCCACATCGCAGCTGGCTCCTTGGAGTTGTCCCCACATCAAAGTTGGTTGGCACCTTACATATCTAGAGGACGGCGGGGTCAGGTTTCAGCTCCGTGGCATACCAGTGCCGAGGCATCAAAGCTGGCTGGCACCTTACATATCTAGAGGACGGCGGGGTCAGGTTTCAGCTCCGTGGCATACCAGTGCCGAGGCATCAAAGCTGGCTGGCACCTTACATATCTAGAGGACGGCGGGGTCAGGTTTCAGCTCCGTGGCATACCAGTGCCGAGGCATCAAAGCTGGCTGGCTTTGGGAGCGAGGGGATCTGATTATAGCTCAGCCCAGCGTGCAGCAGGGCAGGGCTGTTAAAGAGCCACTCGGCGCTTGTGAATCTGCTCCTCCGTATCCAGGCACCCAACAGGCAGTGAGTCAGTTCCACACTCCACGCCTCCGGTGTTGACGAGTAATCCGTATCATGGGACGGATGCGACAAAGCAGGCAACGCGAGGCGCATGATCGGTACAAGCTGCTCACCGATTGCTCCCGGCGTAGATCTGCTTGAGGCTAGCATAAGAGGTGACATCACGCGGCATCTCAGCCACCTCGTTACCTGCGGCGCATGGAAGAATTTCAAGGAAATGAGACCAGAATTTGCCTGTGCATCTGTCGAATGCAGGAAGAGGTACAGATCTGGTCTGAAGATGGCAACGCTCTCTCATGACAGACGAGGTGTGCACGAGAGCACCTTACTCCGGTAACGGGTACTCGGGGGTGACAACTTGCTCCGATGCACGGCAGATTTTGATCTTGGGACTTAGTGGCCAGCAAGGCATGGTATCAGCTGGTTCAGGCGGTATTGATTGTTTTTGATGATTTCACTTTTCTGATCAATCAATTCTGATTCACAGCATGTCTAATCAATCAATTCTGATATTTCAAGCCAGGGCATCAATCAATTCTGATTCTCAGCAAGTCTGATCAATCAATTGTGATTGTTCCACGGGCAGTATCAATCAATTCTGATACACCGGTATGAAGTATCAATTGGTTTAAATACATACTGTCGATTTCCCACCCCACTGCTCGTGCTCGTTCGGGGAGGTCGCCGATCATGGTGGTTTCATGGCCAACCAGGTTTTCTAATGCATATAGGCTCCCAAGTGTCATTCGGTTCGGGGAAATTCTTCCAACCCATAAGCCATTGTGCAACACCGCCATTTGATGCACGCTCTGTCCGTATCTCACGGACCTTGTAAGCTTATATTCAACATCATCATTTCCGGCAGGGTCAAAAGGCGTTCGGTATGTGCGCTTGATCGCGCCCTTGCCCTCGGAAACTACATTCGCCTGATAAGGTTGCTTTCCACGTTCGCGCTTATTGCCCATGGTTTTCGATAATCTGAAAATGAAATTCGGAATATGTCAAGATAGTGTCTACATATATACCCATGAACCCCATCGAATGACCAATTACCATCCCAAACCCGATCATACTTAGATTCAAGATTGATTTGTCCAAGATGGAGACGCCGTTATCACAATATTGAATTATTGACCAACCAAAGTCCCACATCAAGGTTTGCCGGATCGAAATGGCACGCCGCCGGGATCGGAACATTGAGTTAATCGATTCAATCGATTGTATTCGTTCAACCCAGGGATCAATCGATTCTGATTGTTTAGCCCGTGGGATCAATCAATTCTGATTATTGCCCTCGGGGATCAATCAATTCTGATGGTTAGACATGAGATATCAATCAAATCCAATATTCCGATAGTGCACAAATTCACTATCAATTGATTATGATATTCTGATATATTGATAGTATCAGAATATCAAACAATCGATACCATGCCTTGGTGGCCAGGGGGCCAAGGAATGCACTCTTTCTTAAATGCAAAAGGAAATACTGCATCCGGCCGAACATCGCATGCTCGTATACGCTGCTAGTAAGGACAGGTGCGGGTGGTTGCCTGCCATGCGAAGAATTTGGTTAGGGGGGAACGCTGAGTCGAAAATGCTCTTAATTTGGTTTCCCTGTTCGTACAAGGGTCCGGGAATTCTCTTAGACTCCAGTATACTTGATTTCCCGTTTCCCGTCAGCGTACGCGACCCCGTGAGCTCACTCAGTATGTAAGCGTTTCGCTGCGAGTGCAAGGCAGGCTGCGCACCGTCATATCAACAGAAGTCATGTTGCTCCGGCGCAGCTTCTGGCAATCTGGCAATCGTCCCGTTTGACGTCACGTTATTACCACGGGGCGCACTTCAATATCGAAAGTTGACGTGTCCGAGCACACCAAAAACACTGGGCAGTGAATAGCCTTTTGCATGCTTGGAAACAGGAGACGCTTATCAAACTATTGGGCGGCACGACAGGCGCGTGAAAAGTACGTTGTAACGAACGAGAAAAGTGGTCAATCATCTCTACACCATCTATTCGGAGGTCGTGTGTGAAGGATGCTAAGGGCTGCCAGAGTGAGATGGTGCCAGCTGCTCGAGGAGGGGAGCGCAGCCCGAGGACGGGGGCGCGAGTGCTCACCCTCGGGGAGATGCGGGAGCTTGCGTTGGGACAAGTCCAAATGCTGAGCTTTTGACGAGGCGAGCGCCTCGTCGATGTTCACGGTTCCCAAGGCCACCATTGCGGCGTGATTACTGTCCGCGGGATGCGGAAGGGTGCAGTCTCAACCGCGTGCAGACACTCCCCAGGAAGTAGGAAGTTATCCGCAAGATTCGGAGAGGGATCCGCGAAGTTGCCTCGCACCTGCAACTCAAACTCTGTTACTCACGGTTGCCTCCTCAAATTCTCTTCGGAATAGGACTGACGTGAGCTATGTCTGCATGCTTTGATTTGCAGATAGAAATGAGAGGTCGACCTGAAGTGTAAACCAGGACGTTTCTTCCAGGCAAAAAAGTAGCGCAACATGCAGTCGAAATTAAAAAATAATGAATACACTTCCTTGTTTATTTCCGAAGAAGTGCCATGCCGCCTGAACTCAGAAGTTATTTATCCAACGTCCTGAACTCGCGCTTTGACGCGGGCCAAGAGCAAACCCTGAGAGTGCCTAGCCAAGAATACCAACAATCGAGGAAACCGCTAAAGCGAAGAAAGTTCTGCAAAGTACCACAATTTGCGTGAAGCGTAAACGTCTAGTTCGGTCTCCAAAGTGAACGATTCAGCGCGAGACACCCTGCGAGACGGAATATTGGGAATATATCTCAAAATTCGATTTCAAAGATTATTGAAGAAAGGAAATTACCAACACAATGCATTATTTTGGGGAAATCGGACCGTATAATTGTTGTGGCGGTTTGTGACAATGAATTGTTTCAAAGTAAAATTTTCCTAACACAATTTGATGTCGGGGAATCCGATGGTGAACTTCATTTTGTGTAACCCCCTATATTTAGGGCGCTACATGCGTTTGCACATAGGGGGGTATAGTACGGTTAAATGTGCTCTGCTTACGATAGGTGCTACGTCTTGTTTCGGCGTAGAAATACATGGAGCACGGTAATTTATGTTGTATATGAGTAATATACAACCTATTTGTATGATAGTTTGTGTTGGCATCCAATTATATCATGTTGGCTACCTTTCGCGCGTAAACGGTGGACCGAGAATTCGCCATACTTGGTGGCATGTTAAAATGCAAGCAACTACGTTGAACTAATATACAATGAACGCTAAGAATACATATTCTATGTTGCAACAATATCCTTGCGCGGAAGTGATATACCGTAGACATCATTGCCCTCTAAATACAACTTTAAATTTTAGGGTTTCAGCGTGAAACCCTATACATAGGTGTTATTCGCTGCTCCCATAAGTTGCATAGCCAAGGCCCGCTTACTTAAGCAGGGCTGAATACAGCCTTAGCCTCTCTCACATCAACAATAGGGTTCGGCGGAGCCCTGCCTCATGACATTCAAAAACAAACGCAAGCTTTCACATGATGGGCAGCCGCAATCCAAGCGCGCCAGATCCAAGCGCGCGGCTGCCATCTCACCGGCGATTATGAGCACACAGCCAGATTACCCAGCACAGATTGCCAAATTGGAAAGAAAGCTCCAAAAGTTACAAAACAACGTCCAAGAGTTAAGGAGCACTGTGATATGACTGCAGATCGTGACCAATTTCAAGCTGAAATCAAACGGCACAAACAAAGAGTTCGAAACCTGAAAAGGAACATTCCCGAGGATGCAGCTGCACAATCGAGGAAACCAAAACGGTTCAAGGCAGAAGCACCAGGCTCCCACAAAGCACGGGTGCAACGACTTAACAGAAAGGGGGAACATTTGGAACGTGTGCTGAAGGGTATGGAGTCAGCTGCTGTTGTCAAAGAATCTATTGATGAGTATCAGAGTTTACCTGGCGAGGCAAAGCGTGAAAATGCCGAACTTCCTGCCATTGCCGAATATTTCCTTGGACACCTGCGGACCATGCCTTATGGACCTTCTGTGGCTGCCGAGCAACGAAGGGCTACTACGGTATATTCGTACGAACGACAGGCTCATGCAAACTTTGATTCAAGAGGTGACCGACAAGATCGAAGAGCAATGGAGTCTGGAGCGGTGTCATGCTATAAAAGTTTTGCTTGGGCTCTCTGACCATAAGTACGGTATGCTACGAAAGTTGTTGAGCTCTGAGCATGACGGTGTCCAAAAGTGGAATACAACTCTATTGTGGGAAGAGGGCGAACGACAGGTAGACATGCCAAAAGTGAAGCCACTACATGTTATCAAGGCAAAGCGTGAGGAGATTGCTGCGTCAATCGGACTCTCTGAGAACGACGACGGCTCCCTTGCTGAGGTGGACCTACACTCCAAGATTGCGGCTGTCATCAAGCAAATGCGTGACTCCCAGACTGGCATGCTTCATACGCGAACCGCGCGCACTACAGACGAGCTAGAGTGCTTTCTATCTGGTGATGCACACGGCACATATAGGGGAAAGAAGGTGACAGGTATCACCTTTCGTTTAAAGCCTTCCGACGGACTGTATACAAACAGTCCATTTCACTGCTTCACCTTCTGTTACTACGAAGGTGCGGATAATTTCGCCAACCTGTCAAAGTACACAGGCGAATAAAAAAAACACCTGCAACAAATTCTGGAAAACGGCATCACAGTTGACAACACGAAATACAACGTGACCGTTAAGTGCGGAGGAGACTTACCATATCTGTGTTCGTGCCTGGGCCACTATGGAGCGGGGAAAAGCCCCCATGGTAACCTTCAACCCATAAGCCGCGACGTGGCTTTTCAAGTTTATTTTTCGATACACCTGGCGACGGAGCTCGTTACAAAAAGAGTCTGCATATGTCAGCACAAAAGTCATAAGATGATGGCGGCATCCGAGCGTTCTGCACTTTCCGTTGTTCTCATGCAGCTCGGAAAAAGTGCCCTTGGGCTTCCCACAACTCGGACAGCGGTTGTGGGACTTGCAAAGCCAGTGCGCGTTGAACTCATACCTATTTCCTACAACGAGACAGACCCCCAGCATTTCGCACACCATAAGTACAAACGGCCGCTCGAACACGGAAAAAAATATTCATTATGGTCAACTGAAAACCTGTCTCGAAAATCTTGGCAAGAATCGACTTGCATATCCGTCGGTCACGCGAAATCCCAACTGCAACTATCCTCGAAATGCAGCCTGAAAACTCGCGAAACCTAGAAGCTAAAGTCGAATAGCCCGTGTGCGCAATAAAAACAGAAATATGAAAATTGCTCGCGTCTAAATTTGCATAAGTTCCTAATGAAAAATAAGAACTTTGATTACCGCGCTGCTTTTCAACGTTTGCACTGGCTAACCTCGAGCCGTGCGGACGAACTGACTCGTATTTTACGGTTTCTACGCGACAACCGAGAGTCCTAGGAGCTAAACAACGGGAATACTTTCGAAAGAGAAGGAATCTCACCTCCCCACTGCACAGCCTTTCCTGCAAACATGTTTTCTTCAAAATATTAGCTTTATACGACTTAATTTGATTTTTGATGAATGCAGTCCTCGAAAATTTTGAGCCGACCACTTAGAAACACTGCATTCTCGTTTCGTCCGATATAACAATGCATTCTTGTCATGGAAGTTGTTCTGTTATACGGTCCCGCGTGTCATATGTCATAATGCATTGTGAAGGCGGAGGACATCCCTTGAAAGCTTTCCCCACAGCGTTTCAGAAGTGAAGGCGAGGAGTCACACTAGGGGACGCTGAATGTGCTATATCGTACCCTTTAATGTGCGCTAGACAAGATGAAACAACAAAGTCAATAACACCTATCAGGAATCAGATACAGCAGGGTACTCTGGCTAAGTCAAATCGGACAAGGACTAACCAGAGAAAGGAGTTCAAGCGCGGTGGCCCGGTTCCAAACACTTCAAATCGTGAACTCGGCTCTGAAATGTTCTTGATGTGTAAGTTTTCGTCACAGCTATCATAGCGTGAGGGGATTGTGATATCTCTCGCGATGTGTGAACATCAGGAACTGCACTTTACATTAAGGATGTTGCCTGATTATCAAGTCTGTCGGTGAGCTCGATACTGGAGCGGTGCTATTCTATCGCCCCACCTGCAGCGAAAAACACCTACTGTGGGCGATGCTTACTCAAGCAATTTTTTTGGTCCACTCTCTCACTTCCTTAGCAAAGTGCAGATACCATAGAAAATGAACACTGTGAGAAAACTACACTTTCTGTGCGCCAGGTGAAGGAAGTTTGAGGATGATGGTTGGTCTGAGGTGAAGGAAGTTTGAGGAAAGCTACGTGACGATGACGGTCGGGTGAGGTTTTTTCAAATTCTCGTGACACAAGTCGTCGCGAGGGTGTTGACGACATGGAGGTGTACAGCAGGGGGAGATCCAGGCGGCGGACATTTTCTTGTATAATTGCTTCCAGCCCCCCGCCACCCAATTTATATTTTCTTCAGTCACCAGAGCACGGTTTTGGCTTAAGTTTTCTTGTGTATAATTATTCGAGTCCCCCGCCACCCACCAGGACACGGTTTTCACTCGACTTTTCTTATCTTTTGCTCTGACGTACTCGCTCGCGTCCTCGTTGATACATCCACGGGCATTCTGAAGGCCAGCTGATGACCGAATTGTATAAAACATGACACGCGGTATAATTTTCATGGACTTAAGAAAAGATAAGAAAACTTAAGAAAAGTTAAGCAAACTTAAGCAAACTTAAGCGAAAACCTTGTTCTAGTGTAATGCGATCGATAGTGCTATGTTAGTGCCTCGTCTCATCTACTTGCTCGTCGTGCTTTCGGAGTGCAGCGAATTGTCACGACGCACTCAATCGGATGTAGCGAAGATGGTTCAACAAAGCAGGGGGTGTGCCGTTGGGAATTTCAGGTGAAGAGCCATATCTTCACCGACGAGACTACTCCCGATCAGCACGATGTCCTCAGATTTAACACAAGCAAAGAAATGGAGAAATATTTGCTCGGACTGGAAGACTCCTGGGCGGAAATGCCAACCGATGTATCCAGATCGTCGGACGAGCAATCATTACTGTTATATCGGAAGAAGAATGTATTAGATGACGTCCGCAGACTTGTGGAGCATGCACCGGAGGATATAGACCTCACACCAAATCCCAAATTTAACGACGCCGGCGAACGGATCTACACGGACATTCGTGACTGCGATGCATGGGTAGATGCACATAATGAATTATCATGTGGGCAATATTGGTACCAATTTTTCTGTATTCAGACAAGTCGCACATCAAACTCAACCGAACAGTCTTTCATCCAATAATGATGGCGTGTGTCGCTTATTCCAAAGAGCACGCACGGCAGCTGCTCTCACTAACCAGGATTGCTCTCATGCCTCAATTACAATATACACGTTCATTGCCCCGGAATTCTGATACATATAGATTGCGATACAGAGATTTGCTTAACCATTGTTATGAAATCGTTCTAAGCGATGTGCGACGTGCTGGCTGGCTAGGGATGATGTGGACACCAAAGGGTAGCCAGGAGAAAGTGACATGTTTCCCATGGATAATTGGCGCTGTTGGAGACCTGCCCGAAATGTGGGCACTTGCCTCAATTAGACAATATCCATCTGCTCGGTGTGATGTATACACATTGGCTTCCGTTTCTGACTTCGACGACGTTGCAAAGCCAACAACGTCTTTTCAACAGCGCGAAGGAGATGACATGATTTCAAAAATCAAACTTGCGATGGATTGTAAAACCAAGAAAGACGCTGATGACATATTGCGACCACAATCATTGTATCCCATCCTTCCCGCCTTAGCATGATTTCGTGGCAGCTCTTTCCCCAATAACTTACTAATCACAGATGTGGAGCATCAGGTTGGTGCGTATTGATTAATGCATGGAACATATAAAAATGTATCTCTTGATTATATCACTGCACGATTTCGGCAATTTCCATATGTGCATGTCATTTTACCGCCTACTCCACGTGTGGCTATATCGTATTCACGCCTGAGTGTACTTTGCGTAACTGTTGTAGTCGCATGTGCGCACAACGTTATTCCTTGCTTGAGTGTTACGGATCGAAAGATGACAGACGCCCGCAGTCGCGATGTTGGTACGTCGTCGTCGATGTCACACGCATGGTCGATCATCGATCTGTAACAGTCCGATCTGTACGAGTACCACTGAAATGCGCGAACGGATCATCATCCTCCGCGTAGCTCAGTTGGTTAGAGCGTCGCACTAGAGACGCGAACGTCACGGGTTCAAATCCCGTCGTGGAGCATTTTCGCCCCATGACGATATATGATTTGACCCGGCTCGTACAGTGAAATCCCCGCACCGATTTCAAACCCTAACATTGGTATCGAAGCGACGGTTCGGAAACCGCCTCAGATGTAACGGCATAAGGCACACGATGTGACCCACGCTAAGATCGCGTATGCTCGGGCACGGTGATGTGACCTGCGCTACGATCGCGTATGCATGGGCACGATGTGACCCGCGCCGATGACGTGGACACATTCCACACAACCCCCGGTACGAGCGGACAAGGTTGACTGCCACGTCATCACATCTGAGGTCGGACCTCTGAAAAGTAACTCGACACGAATGTCGTGAGGTCACGACACTTTAAAGAGGGGAGATATGTTACGGATCGAAAGATGACAGACGCCCGCAGTCGCGATGTTGGTACGTCGTCGTCGATGTCACACGCATGGTCGATCATCGATCTGTAACAGTCCGATCTGTACGAGTACCACTGAAATGCGCGAAAGGATCATCATCCTCCGCGTAGCTCAATTGGTTAGAGCGTCGCACTAGAGAAGCGAACGTCACGGGTTCAAATCCCGTCGTGGAGCATTTTCGCCCCATGACGATATATGATTTGACCCGGCTCGTACAGTGAAATCCCCGCACCGATTTCAAACCCTAACATTGAGCGTCTACGTAGTCATGGCACGCGGCTGCAGGAACATGTTCACATACTTGAGATGCATGGGATGTCTTGTAATTTGTTGCGTGAGTTTTTTTATGTATAGAAAATGCGCAGTTGTCCACGATTATGTTGTCGTGCACTACTATGTTGTATCCACAAGTTTGCGGTACATCTGCTCACTTCTGCATTCATACGACACTCAAATTACATTTTGGTGACACAGCATATTCACACACACACACACACACACATGCGCCACACGCACACCCTCACTCAGATGCACCCACATATTATTTACTGCATGTATGCAACTTCCATGTTATGCATGGTCAACGCAGCCAGCGTTGTTATCCAGGATCACTCTGGCGTCGGGCATGCTTTGGTGGAAGCTCTTCTTGGGAAAATTGCTGCCTCTTCCACAAATCGAGGTATGAAGTACACTGGATATAGTAACTGACACGACGGGTCGCAGTAAGACCTTAACATGTAATAATCTGAATTGCTAATGCACGCATATAGCCAACACAAGTGTGGAATGCTAAATCACCATGAATGAATACTACATCATAATGAACAAAAATCATTCCAGTCGAGGATACATTAGCCTAGATGCTATGGAGTATGCAGTATGCAGTATTCAGTGTATGATTTGTATTCATAATGCTTCATTTCTTATGACATGCTTAAAATTAATCAAATTGTTTATATGTAATCCACAAGTACCTTGCAACGCAGGACAAGCTGTTATCGACGAGATTAACAGGCGCGTGCAACTAATCGGACGTCACTCAAGTGCAAAACTACCTTCAGTTGTGAGCCTCATTGGCGCAGGGAATGTTCGTTCGCAAGAGCGGAGACAGATTGTTGCGGTCATGTAGTACGTGTTGCAGGTATCCCTAAAGATGGTTTATCATGAGCAGGTCACCGCGATATAGAAATGTGCTATAGTATATTTATATATCGCCACGATATATATTTATATAGTCACCGCGATATCGAAATATATATCAGATATATAGTAGGTACGTGGTCACCGCGATATCGGACTATGCTATGCCTAGTATATCCATATATCTGTAGACTTCCTACCACAGCTTATGCGATCGTGTGATTAATGCCCTTGTTTTACAAATACAGTAATCACTCACTTTTAAGAAAACCCGGCGTTAAGAAAGCAGCCAGCGTTTGGGGGGATACCCAACCTCGATGAGTACACGGTCGTTTTTCTCTGACAAAGGTTAAGAAATAAGAGAATACAATGTTAAGCTTAAGAAAATGGGGGTGCCGGCTCGGGGGGTTACCAACCGATGAGTACGGTCACCGCCCAAACTCGCTTTCTTAAATATGGGGATTATGCATCACATTTTCATTCATTGTTTTAATGAAAAAACAGGGAATCTTTGAAGATGAAGGTTGTACGGTCATCTGCTTCACTTATTATAACGAATGGAGGGAACATCGTGACCACCCTGCATTGACAACCCGTGAAGTCATTCATGGCTTGAGAGAGAAACGGATCAGAGCACAACGGCACATTTTGCTCGCCTTTCTAGAGCACAATTGGAAGACCCCCAAATTTTTTGGGATGGTAAGTTATCAATAAACCACCATGCTTAGTGTCATCATGCAGCTTTTCTTTGCTTGTTTATGCCGGTACCTTAATCGATTTCCCCAGTGGGCCTGAATATGGTATAGCTTTCTTGGTGCTGTTAATTTGCAAACATGCTGTAACATATACTGACATGTAGTGAATTGTCGAGCAGCGACATTATGAGAGAAACAGGATGGCGTATGGACCTCCTTGGAGATATAGCACCGGTGAGTGCATCATTATTGATGTGTGGTGGCATGCTGATCGCTTTTAAGTATATTGCAAATAATTGAATGGCTATTAGCATATTAATATGTATACATACTTCCCACCCGGTGTGTGTGCGTGTGTACGTGTGCATGTGTGTGTGTGCGCGCGCGCTGCGGGGGGTGGCGAATTGGCTTTCGTTAGTGCCTCTCATAATTTATGCATGTACGTTTGCGGTTGCTTTGTGTGTGTGTGTGTGCATATGTGCCCGCTAACAACACGAGGATACTACTAGACTACCAACTGCGTGTTGATATTTAGCCGTATATGTATATAAGCATGGTCACATAGGCAACGGTTAAGTCGTTTAAATGGTTATGCATCTCTTGATCTGTGACTTGACTAATCCTCATCTCCTTATTACCATCATCTTTAATATGATTGATAGCATGTTTGATCCGTTAGGAACTCTAGCGTTGTCAATGGGCACGTTTAGTTGCACTCGATGATAATACTTCTCATCACATATTGATTTTTTTACACCACATTATGGGAGTTGGTTATGCCTACCCCACCCCATTATAGTATGTTGAATGGGTGGATTTGGATTTTTGTATTTCGACATGTATCATTGTTTTATAAGATGCTGTGCTATGCCATTGCGAATGTGACTGCAAGGCACACACACACATATATAGTTGTTATTATGCACGGTCGTATCTAACAATTGTGTATGCGAACACACAATATGCTTGGCATATATTACAGGTTATTACGAAAGATCGCATGGACAGTTCAAAAACGCGTGGAGTCTTCAAAAAACCAATGGAGATCCAAATGATATTAATCGACAATTACTGAATCGTGATCGGCTTAATTCTGTTGTTGAACGGGAAACTCTAGATATGCTACAATCCGAGGGAGACTTTGGGAAAACGGGAGTTAAACAACGTGCAACAATTACAGAAACACTCACATTGTCCAAAAATCGTGGTTCGAAGGATCACAATGGGGTATTATATCGTATAGAATATTGCAAGCCGACGAGCTCCACACCCTCAAGGGATATTCAAACATTGCTTGACAAAATACCACAACTCGGCCACCTCGACTTGCCCCTCCGGAAATATCTTCATTCCATCACGGTAAGCTAAGAATGAGGCATGCTCCTCTATGTGCGTAAACGCAATTACATCACCCAGCAAAGCACACCCCCACCCACAAAATTGTAGACTCAGAATGTGATATTTCATCACGGCCATAGTAGACCTACAAATGAAAATTATGTTACTATCTTTTATTCGATGTTCACTATCTACTTTATTGTGCAGTGAGCTTGTGTAGTAAGTTTATTCGTTGGGTGATTGCAGAACCGCACTCCTGAATTGCGACGTAGTCTACATGATCTGCCGCATGCCACGGGCAATGTTGTTTTTCGGAAAACAGTTATGGCCATCCCAATGCACATATCAGATGACCAATCTGATGACTATTCCAACATCTGCACCATTCGGAGTAGCCGATCAGACTGTGTTGAAGTTAAATATTACAACGGAGAGAACCAGTTCATGATGGTGCACATGATATTCACATGCAACGACAATGTTGGTGGAGAGCAGGAGCTTATATTTGGTCGCTGGTATAGACGGCTAGATGATGTTCGTGACACCACCCATAGTCTAGTGATATGTTGGGAGGATCGTGTCGGTTTCGAATGTTATGGTGTTGCACCGATAGCTTCTATCGTGCGTCGAGTATGCATTCTCCCAAAGTTCCAACATTTTCCAACAGCAGCGACAACCGAAGTGCTTCCTACATTCCATGTGATGCGATGGGGTGCAGTTTGATAGATCAGTCGATTTTCTTCTCGTGTGCACCATTGCCATTCACAAAAACAATGTCTAACGCACTTACCACTATCCTGTTCCTTTTACCACCATCATATTCAACGTATCGTTGAGTTTGACAATGATCCTTATCAACTTCAACATTCTTTTATTATGTGACATACTATTGGTATTTAATTGCATGCAACGCCGTCGTTTTAGCTTCCAACATCCACATGGTACCCTGCCATTGTCATGGAGAGACGTTGGAGTGCAAGAGTAACCGATCGTAAGCCCAAGGCTAATGAGGAAATTATCGTAATAATCAACCAGCGGTGGTAGTTATCACAATAGAGTTTGTTTGAAATCGATTATGAATTTAAAAGTACTACCCAACATCGAAATTAACTCCCATGCTAGTATGGGTTTTATTACTTCTTTGATCGACGTACCTTTCGAACTTTGTCATACCACGGTGACCGTTGAAAGACCCTATATATCGTTGCTTATGGCTCTCATGCGGTCAATTTGACATACCCACCAAGGTCATTGGGGGTCCCTAGAGGGGTATTATGGGGCTAAGATTTAAGGAATATGCCAATTAATCTTACCCCGTTTCCGGGGTAAATACTAGCATAGGAGTTAATACCCAGACGTTCTCCGACATGAGAGCAACACCCACGATGTTCAATATCGAAGTCGCCCGACGTAATTCCAACGTACATGTTTTTACACGTGTTGGTGCAACGTCAATCCAATAAGGATGTTGTTCAACGTCTAAGTACTCCGACGCTAGTTCGACGAGGATGTAGTGCCAACACACACGTTGTATCGATATTCACGTTGTCTAACGTAGGGATGACGTCGGCGTCGATCAACGTGGGGAATACGTGGGGGCTGTTCCATCATAATCCCAATGTATCCGTAGTACGATGTTGTCGTTGTCCAATGTCTGAACAACACATACGTTGGACAACGTTGCCATTGTACCGACGAGGTCGTAGACTCGATGTGGCGACAACGTCGACGTTGTCCGATATGAGAGCAACAACCACGATGTTCAACATCGAAGTCGCCCGACGTACCTCCAACGTACATGTTTTTACACGTGTTGGTCCAACGTCAATCCAACAAGGATGTTGTTCGACGTCTAAGTACTCCGACGCTGGCTCAACGAGGATGTGGTGCCAACATACACGTTGTATCGATATTCATATTGTCCAACACCGGGATGACGTCGGCATCGATTGACGTTGGAACGACGTCCGTGTGGCACATCCTGTTGATCCAACGTTTTACCAACACCAGCGTCGTCCGACGTTCTTGTATATCAATGTAAAATCAACAACCACCTAGCCCCAACAGGCGTTTACGTGGTTGTGTTCCAACGTGAATCCAACTCGTACGTTGAAATTCGCCGATCCAACAACCTCCAAATTTCCGGATGTTGCACAAGGATTCCTGTTCAGGCCGGCTTGGTCTGGCAAAGTGGAGAATAGTCCAATTTCCAGGAAACAGATGAATTCAGACCTCAAATGCTGGTTGCAAAAAGCAGGGGTGTTCAATGGGGAAACATTCTTCAGCATTCGGACGGCAGGAGCAATTGAACTTTTCCTTGAAGGAGCCGACCTGCAATAGGTTATGGGACAGGCATATTGGAAAACAGAGAGGATTGCTAGACATTATATGAAAGTGTGGCAAGTCTTGGGAATGTCATCCTCAAGGAAGATAGAGAAAGTCTCGAC
Source organism: Cymbomonas tetramitiformis (assembly GCA_001247695.2). NCBI lineage: Eukaryota > Viridiplantae > Chlorophyta > Pyramimonadophyceae > Pyramimonadales > Pyramimonadaceae > Cymbomonas > Cymbomonas tetramitiformis. The sequence goes on along the minus strand of LGRX02013405.1, from coordinate 24,676 downwards.
GAAAGAACACATGGAGCTGAATGCGGCACAATCATTCGTGCGGGTATTTGTATGAGTAATTTGATTATTAAATTCTGTTGGCTCGAGTTTGAGAGTTGGGGTGGAAAGGCGTCAAGAGGCGGGGGTTGTGAGTGTTGGCGGAGAGGCGACGCTGGAGTGGTGCCTTGTTGCTTCGCCTTACTTTCCGCTCTTTTTCTCGCCATTCCTACCCAACGGGAGCGGATCGGACAAGGTGATTGGGCGGTCATCCGATTTACGGGGAATCCGCAGGATCAACAGTATCACTGTTGATCGCCGACTTTCCTTCCGTCATCCGTGATGACCGTCATTCACTCCCCGGATCGTCTGATCTCACTCCCCGGATCGAGGAAATGAAGGATCACGAAGTGGCTGTTCACCTCCAGCTTCGAAGTCCAAGTGTCGCAGGGTGTCGCTTTTAAGTCCGAAATTGGTGAAAATACTTCACTTTTCCTTGATAGAACAGGTGATTATGGGTATATATATTGATGAAGATATATAGCAATATCACTGAAACAGGGACTCAGAAAGCAGTGGCTGGGGAAACCGGTGATACAAAACTGATAGAAGGATTACGGGAGTGAGCTTTCTAGCAGGTGAGTGTCATACGGTGACACACGACCAGTGACACACGCAGCAAGGGGTGATACTAGGAGAAGCTGGACCCCCATACAGTGGGGGGGATTTCTTCCCCGTGATTCCTACCGACGATTGCCGCGTCTTACTTCTTCGTTTCCTAACGCAATTTTTCTTCCCTGCCCGCCCACCCTTAAAAATGGGTTCTCCAACTCAGGCTCCGATCTGACGCTGGAGTGCTGCCTTGCTGCTTCGCCTTACTTTCCGCTCTTTTTCTCGCCATTCCTACCCAACGGGAGCGGATCGGACAAGGTGACTGGGCGGTCATCCGATTTACGGGAATCCGCAGGATCAACAGTATCACTGTCGCGTTATGTCGTGTGACTCTCATCACTCTCGCTCTCGGTCTGACTGTCGTGTGTGACACAGAATTTGACGTGAGCTCGAAAACACAGACCAAGTCTTCCATCACACGTCAGTTCATCAGTCGAGTGGTGGAGCACGCGACGGTAGTGAAGCAACAACGAGATTACCTCTCGGTTACTGGACATCAAATCGCTGTTGAAGTAGAGGAAAGCTAGGCGGGAAGTAGCCAAACAACTAAAAACATTCGACTATGGCACCCACAGGGGCAAGCGCGTCTATTGACGATGCTGTGAAGGCACGAGAGCCTGAAAACCAAGAGGACTCTGAGGATCTGTATACTCGGCTCAAGACTTTGCAGCGTCAACTTGAGTTCTGTGATATACAAGAAGAGTACATTAAAGATGAAACAAAAAATCTGAGGCGAGAGTTGCTGCGTGCTCAAGAGGAGGTTAAGAGGATCCAGTCGATTCCCTTAGTCATCGGACAGTTTCTTGAGATGATAGATGCGAACAACGGCATCGTGGGTTCCACAACAGGGTCGAATTATTACGTTCGTATCCTTAGCACGCTGAATAGAGAGCTTCTGAAGCCCTCAGCGTCCGTTGCTTTACATCGTCATTCGAACGCGTTGGTGGATATTCTTCCCCCTGAAGCAGACTCCAGTATTTCTCTCCTAACCGCAAATGAGAAGCCAGACGTATCGTACACGGTATGTGTGGTTGTATGATGGCATATCTGTCGTTCTTGACTCGTCTTGCTGAACTCCACGTTAGTTTTTTTAACTGTGGCAGATATGTGATCCCGCAACCAATTTAGCCGCGCCCGCGTAGCTGAGGTTTGAATTTGTTGATCAGGACATCGGAGGCGCAGATATTCAAAAGCAGGAAATCAAGGAAGCTGTAGAACTTCCGCTTACGCATCACGAGCTTTATCGCCAAGTCGGAATTGACCCTCCCCGCGGAGTGCTTCTCTACGGGCCTCCTGGGACTGGGAAAACAATGCTCGCCAAGGCAGTAGCCCATCATACGACCGCTGCTTTTATCCGGGTTGTAGGTTCTGAATTCGTGCAGAAATACCTCGGCGAGGTATGTACTTAGTGTCCCACAGTCTCCCTTGGAATGATGGTTTAAAACCTTGTTTTACCACTTTCTGATCCTTCGAGTTATTTTCCTACAGGGACCACGTATGGTTCGCGATGTGTTCCGTCTGGCAAAGGAAAACGCGCCCGCTATCATTTTTATCGATGAGATAGACGCCATCGCTACTGCGCGTTTCGATGCACAAACTGGTGCTGACCGCGAGGTGACTTTTTACGCCCCCCTTTCTTGATATGCTTGCTTTTGCAGCCTTCTGGTGATTTTTAGTTTGTTCCCACTGCTGCTTGGGACACGTGGCATAAAACTTTTTTTTCTTTTGTAGGTGCAACGTATCCTGATGGAGCTGCTGAACCAAATGGACGGCTTCGATCAAACTGTGAACGTTAAGGTTATTATGGCTACCAACCGTGCCGATACCCTAGATCCCGCACTTCTTCGTCCTGGAAGACTCGATCGCAAGATCGAGTTCCCTCTTCCTGACCGTCGTCAGAAACGTCTGATCTTCCAGGTAAATAATGTGGAACATATCAAGAACCGCGCTTCCTTTGTCCTCGAGTCAGAGACGGAGGTTGCAACTCGCTTGCTATTCCCATACTTGTTTCGATTTTATCCCGCAGCTGATTTCCGCTGTGTTCTTTGTTGTATAATATGGACACGTCAGTCTGTGCATGTTTTCTTTTCGTTAGCTTTCGCAAGTGTGTGGAGTGAACGAATTACTCAGGCGTTGTTCCGGTCAAACCTTCTTGTTATTTGTCGGGACATACTTTGTTGGTACTATGACCGGCTAGAGCGTGCGATGAAGTCTGAGGTGTCGTATGAGAAACCCTACCGTTAAGCAGTGCTCTCAAGTCTTCTTGTGTGGGATCCTACACTGGCTCCTATGCTGCTGAGTTTTGTTAGAACTTGATACGACTCTCTTGGTGACCACTGCTGACAAGGTTCTTGTTTTTTTCCTATGGCGGGTCCCTTCTCTGTGCTCTTAATCTCCTACAACCCCAACTGCTGTCCCTCCAAGGATTCTCCTCTAGCTTGTCGCTTCTTGAACCCCTGAGCAGGCGAGGCAAATTTCACCCCTGTCGTGTCAGCGATGGAGGGTGAACCGAAGTGTTCCAGTAATTAATGCTTATATCAGCTGAAGGCGTCTCATAAGAAACCCCATTTCACAGGAACTCCTCTGGCTGTATCCTCAGAGGTAGGCAAGCACTCGAGAAATAGGATAGGCAGGCGCCCTCTAGTCTTCCCAGTGCTTACGGAAGTTAGAGTTTCTTGAATACAAAACCTCGAGTCTGTGCTGCCACGCGACGTATTGCTGCTACGATTTCACCTTTCTTCCGTTTAAGGACTTTTAGTGTATTTATGTTTCTTTCCCCAGACAAAGATATCTTTCAGACAGGTGTACAGAAGTCGAGAGGAAATAACGTTCTCATTCGGGTCTACGGGAGAGGGAGTTCTAATGTTTGTCCTCTCACGCTTCCATTTTTTTGATTGTGCACCGTGGCACGCCCAAACTCCGCTTGATAACCCTCAGATTCCTCAGGTTCGGCGTGGTTGTGAGTCATTTTTTCACCCCCGACTTTCAATTATAGGAAAAGACTGAACGGCCAACACTTTATTTTATGGAGAACTCTCGCGCTTATGAACTTGTGAAAACCCCTTTTGATATTCAATATGTCTCCTTTCTTTTGTTGGTAAGGTACTGCAACTTTGCTGACTGCCTTGGGGTGATTTATCCGGTACGTTCAGGTGTGCACGGGTAAGATGAATCTCAGCGACGAGGTGGATCTTGAAGACTATGTTTCACGTCCCGACAAGATAAGCGCTGCTGAAATCGCCGCTATCTGCCAAGAGGCCGGTTTGCATGCAGTCCGTAAGAACAGGTAACCCGGCACACCTGTAGGTGTATGCAGAGAGTTTTGTGAGTAATCAAGTTGGACACGTTTGGTGTTTTTGAATCCGGCTTGATGTCTTCACAGCAGTCACTTCAACCACTTTCAGCTTCATCTTTCCTGCACTAACATACTCAGTCGGATACAGGCACTCGGCCATTAGCACTTGGCTATGGTCCGACAGCTGTGGTCGCAGCTTTGTATATCAACTATGCAGCCTTTTATTAAAGAGTATATTATAAACATCTCGGTGTGTGTGTGTGTGTGAGTTGGTCTGAACTTGCTTTGGTGACGGCTCTCAAACCATAACAAGAAGGGATCCCCATCAGAGAAAGCTGCCGTCATACCCTGCAGGGAGGATACATCGACTACACTGTTTGTGGTTAGGCAATCATCAACTGCTGGAAGTATGTGTGCAAGTTTGTATTTATCCTCGGATCAATTTCTTTTGCACGAGGAAGGCAAAGCATTTCGGCTGCACCATATACCCACACGGGATCAAAGGAGTTAGCACACACATGTATGTGTGTATTCTGTATCCTCATTCAATAGATCTTGGCAAATAGTTCGCTACTTTCTCTGCAGCTCCCCCAACTTCCAAGTTTTTCTATGATGGTATGTTCTATTCTAAGCTCTCCGTGTGCTTCCTCCTTTTGTGGCGCAGGTATGTTGTCCTGCCAAAAGACTTTGACAAGGGCTACAAGTCTAACATCAAGAAATCTGACAACGATTTCGAGTTTTACAAGTGAAACCAGTTAGAAACAGCTCAGATAGTATTTTTTGCACTCTTTCTGTCTCCCAAGGTTGATGACAACATGGCAAAGACCTGTTGGGAAGTTGGAGGAAATATTTGTGTGGTATGTTGAATTTGAATGTGTCTGACCCTCCATAGAGTGTATACGCGGTTAACTTCAAATGGAATGTCCGCTCAAATTGAAACCATTAATTGCATAGTATCCATTGTTGTGTGCTTGACAATGGTGTTCAAGAAGTCTGGATATCAATTGACACTGATCAATGATTTTAGTGAGTCTCTGTCCTTTGCATGTAACTTCTGCGATGCAGGCCTGTATTTCTAGGACTTTTTTATGTGTTGCAGAGGGATGACTTGCATGAATTTGTATATAGTGACAAGTGTTGGATTGGAACCCAACCCGAGTGAGGGTCGGACATTGCCTCAATTCTGAATGCATTTGATGGAACCAAAAGGGCGAATGGAGCGGTTGTTGGTTGTTGTGACTAGTTCAGACTTCTGCACACAAAGAAACTGTGATACCTTACACCCCTTTTAGCACCTAGATCTTCGTTATGTATGCTCTAACCTCCGTACCTTAAGACATGTCTTCGATAGGCAACCGTGGCTGTCCTTGTTCTAAACCCTTGATAAGTACAAGATTACAACGATCAATCGGAGATGAAAACGTTTGGTGAAAATCAAGTTGATGCAGCGATTGTGCGCACCTAAGTAAACATCGTCTCTTCGTGGTTGCTGTTGTAACCCTGCGGTCAAAGCGAGTACACTCAGAGGCGACACTGGGGGAAAGACATCAACTGCAGGTAACAACCGTAACATGGCCAGTGAAGACCGGGGAATAATCCCGCCAGAGATAAAGCCCCAGTCGCAATACTACTTTCGTCAACAAACAAAAGTTCCGAAACAAGGATGTAGCTAGCGTCTCATACGGAGCGCAGGTTCCGTCTGTGAGTCAAGTTCAGCACAGTCAGGGATGACAAAAACGTAAACGGAAGCGTTCCTGTCCTGGAAGCTACTGTGCATTCACTATTGATTTTAACCCCCCCAAGGATACATCAATAAGAAGTTGTTTTCGATAGGGGTTTCGGCTTATGTCTGTAGGAGCCAGTACCAAACCTCATACTTGACAGTGACTGTGGAACTACGTATGGATCATATAGACTATCATATATAGTGCAAGGCTCTATATTATGCACTATATAAGACCAATCAAGCTATGCCGGTTCTTAGAATCGATGTCCAGACTTAAAGCACATACTTGCAGTAAGAATAAGGTTATATTAACTTTGGCTGTACCTACTCTAGAAAACTCAACTGTTTCTTTATTGGCCTTGGCCATTACTTATTCACTCAGCTCTCTGAGGTAATCCTAATCAGCATGACTAAGTCCCATCAACCTATCATATGCTTCTACTACATTATCATGCAGTATGATGTGCCAGTATTTCAGTAGGACACCTGGCTTATTCGCACAGTTTAGTAGTACTGTGTACTCCCACGAAGGGGGGTCCTTTCCTCGACAGGGGTCTCGGCACTAATACTGTAAGGCGCGTATGACACTGCTGGCATGTATGCCACTGTCAAGTCATCCGCACATGACACTGCATGTTGTCCTAGCACAACTCCCCCCCATCCTTCAGGTGGGAAGCGTCCTCGCTTGTGCTTAGGTGCACAGTCATTAAGCAGATTCTGAACCCATGGTGCCCCACTCGTTGTCGTCGGACTTCACTGGTGGTGGCGTAGAAACGTACTCCGGCATCATTGTTACAGGCTCTTCGTCAGCTTTTTCCAGATGGGCACAAATTCCCTCGTCGTGTAACTCGTTCGCATTCTCATCTCATCATCTCTCCAGAGCATCTCTGCTAAGTACCGTATTCACATACCGCCGGGATTGATTCCACAGGTTGCCGAATCGGCAGAGGGCTAAATAATAGCTTAAGCAAGGCCGCAGGGATGCCATACGCATGCCATCCAGCTCCCATGCCTGACATATGTTCTCCAGACTCTTTGATGACGGAGCCGCTCTGCGCCATCTCCTCGTGCCGCGCCCACGACGACGTTTGAATTCGCAAGGGCTTTTAGGATCACGAATCTTGAGGGTGGTGATGGGCGCGATGGTCCAAAGTGGGTGGGCTTCTTGTAGGCCATGCCATACTTGAAGTACGTGGCTAGATGTGGGGCGATAAGGCTTGCATGCATCGGCGCGTATGCACCCCATGTGGAGCTCTACCACGTGGGTTCTCGATGAAGTAGAAACGGGAGCGCCTATTCAACCCCCGTTAGGTACATATCATACTGGACCGGTCGGTTTTGGGCATGTCATATATCGTTTCGTTTCGTTTCTGTACAAGACGAAGGTGACACACCTGACTTCTCCTCGAGGAGGAATCTGGAATGCGAATGCTGATCTGCGTCTCGCTCAGGACTGCGGCTGTCGCGATCTCATATGTCGGACTGTCGCTCACTCGCTTGCTGTGACGACCTCGAATCTGTGACGCTGTCGCTCGGTCAGATCGGACATCGGTCAGATCGCCTGAAAACGCTTTTATAATATGGTAGCGCGTCACTGTCCCATTTTACAGCTGTTCAGCTTAGAAAGGTAGAAATGGAAAGGCAACGGGTGTAGGCTAACAGCAGTTGCATATAGTTTATAGGAGCATATGAAAAATATCTTCGTTCGAAAATATTTTTCATGTGCTTCTAAACGCATATGCATACTGGTCCCATTGACGGGGAGGGCAATATTGGCAAGCATCTTTGAAACTTCCGAGTTTCAAAGATGCGTTTTGTAAATTTGGGTGCGTATACCCAGAATACAAATCAGCCGAGCGCTTCTTTCTTCCTTCGAGCGGGGCGTATCCATCTTTCCACTACCGAATACTTGCAATGTCAACAGTTAGCATGCAAGCGCACAAAGGTATCGGGTAAGCATCTTTGAGACTGTCGAGTCTCGAAAATGCTTTTTGGAATATGGTGTCGCTTGAATGTGAACCTCTTCCAAAGACCCCAAACTGCGGAGCGTTTCCGTAGGGCATGCGTTGAAAGTCATCAATAGTGTAATTGACTGTGAGTTTCGTCCGCGACCGCCAAAAGTTGTCATCATCGCGCATTCTTCTCTGACCGATCTGACCGAGCGACATCGACAGATGAGATCGCCGACAGCCGAGCGACATCGACACGAGCGGGAGGGCAAGACGCAGACGCTGTTTGTGTGTGTGTGTATAATTAATGATTAATAAGCGAGACGCACACGCTGCATTCGCATTCCTCCTCCTCGAGGAGTGCCACGCGTTCGTTCTGTACAGAAAAGAAACGAAACGAGAGACGACATGCCCAAAACCGACCGGTCCAGTATGCCCGTATGTACATAGCGGGGGTTGAATAGGCGCTCCCGCACATCCGGGAAAATGCACACATGATGGGTCAACGCTGGGGACAATTTAATCAACACCAACGTTGACCATTAAAATCGCGCTACACCTACATAGGCCAACGCCGGTGTTGATCACCATTGGCGTTGGATCGACGGTGGCCAACGGGTCGTTGAACGACGTTAAACACAATCGATACGATGCACAACGCGTCGTTGTACGACGTCCGATGCAATGCATACGATGTGCAACGGGGTGTTGTACGATATTAAATTTTATTGCAATGTTGCATCAACAGGTCGTTGAGTTGCATCGGGTGTCATTATTCATACGATGACCAACGGGGTGTTAAACGATGCCAAATGTAACTTACATATTGTACAATGGGTTGTTATTTGATATTGGGTGCAGTTCATATACTTATGTGTGTATATATATATTTTTCGATCCACGTAACCCTTTGAAAAATTGTACAACGCTTGTGGATATGCGGGAGTGGCACTAACACTACCATATTCATGCGCAACGTATTTTGATATGTTGCACACACAGACGATTGGACTTGCCACACATAGATAATTGAACCACTGCTGGGACGCACCGCGACGCGACTGGGCCTATTAAAACAACAGCGAGTTTGCATCATGCGCTGCATACGCGTGCTCGTGAACAGTATGCTCTGCTATTATTCATGCATGTTGAGAACAATTGTGGCACGTACCACGATCCGGAAAAGATAATTGATAATTACATTCACTATCCTATCATTAGTCATTCGCTGGAACTATATATATATATACTGTGCTGATCTAAGTAAGGGGAAACCACAATAAAGGCATGAACAGTTTTCACCCGTGAAAACGCACTGTATTCAAACCAGGATCTCAGAACGCCGGGCGCAATCTCCCGCCGGCCGCTGCCAACAAACTAGAACGTTTGGCGCATATCTCCCGCCACACCTGGAGAATGAACTATACACACTGTCAGTCAGTGAATAATAAACAACCAGCGCAAAATATCTCGTTCATCTGATCTAAATGGGGGAAAACACAATAAAAGCATGAACGGTTTTCACCGAACCCGAGAAACGAACTATTATTATTTTAGAATAGGAAAGGGTTCAGTTTATAATATAAGGCAAGCAGTAATTATGGGTTATTTTATGATAGAAATAATAAAAAATTTCGAGCTCCTAAAATTTTAATTCTCTGATTTTATTTTCGCGAATACTTCTCTCTTAATCGCTTTCCGCTATCCGAACCTAGGTAAGTAAAGAGGGGGGAGGGGGCTTTGGGAAGGAGGGAAGGGTGAAGGGGGGAAGGGTGGAAGGGGTGGAAGGGGTGGAAGGGGTGGAAAGGATGGGGGATAACGTGAATTTTGGAGAAATAATTAAAGAGGGGGATAGAGGTGGGGGCATTTGTCGAACTATCAGGCTCCCCTCACCTTCCCCCTCCTCCTCCCGCGCTACAGATCAATCCTCGGAAGCGTGTGCCCAAGATTCGTGGTAAAAGTGGCACGCCAAGGTACCGCCTTCAAATGCGGCTTTCGATTACCGTTGGGGCCTCTCGTTACGCGCGTGGGGCTTGTCCTTGGGGTTTGCCGTGGGGCCCTTGGGGCTTGGCGCGGGTCCCTTGGGGCTTATCGCTAGGCCCTTGGGGCTAGTCGCGGGTCCCTCTCCCGCCCC